>MU865915.1:617158-763320 GCA_033296975.1 Podospora aff. communis PSN243 | reverse complement strand
AACCAGTTACTTGCCCCTTTTTTTAAAAAAAAAGATAACACCCCCCTGGAAGCGGTTTTTTTTAAACGCGGGGTACGCCCCCCCCCCCCCCCCCCCAACATACCTTACGTCTGAGCCCTCTGCCGGATAGCCGCCAACAATTTTCTCAATGCCTCATGGTCTGCAGTATCTTGGTTCTCAAATTGAGATAAGAACCCGTAGGCTTTGGCACCATCATCCGTTTCCTCCTCCTCAGGCTTATTCTCCCAAGTTTCCTCAAAGAGGGTGATGACTTTTTCCGGGTGTTCTAGCTCCCAAAACCGGTAAGCTGGGTCATCTGGGTCGTCACCGTAATCACCATGGCAACAAATACGATACCGACCCCGAGACAAGCCCATCTTCATATCCTCGTGCCCAAACGAGACCCCGAATGGCGGTCGGGGTTGACGTACTAGAGATCGATCCGAACGGCCAATCCGGAATTCGCGGAGGTCGGGTAGGTACTTGTGTACGTGATTGAGAATACGGGACCAGCTGCGCCTGTCAGAGTGGGGGGCTCAAAACGTGGGTGTACCAGACACGTACGTAACTTCATGGAAACGGTACGAATATTCCTCGGTAGGCCCTGGTTCGCTCGCGTCCATTGGCACGGGATAGTTGTCTCTGTCAAACCTGATCTGCAGGAAAAATGCGAAAAAGACCACAATGCACTCATCGAGAAAGAGGTTTTTGAGCTTGTCCGAACAGCTGCTGAGCCAGTACAACTGCTAGTCGTGGGTGAAGGTGTACTTGCCAAGAGCAAGGGTAACAAGATTTGGAAAACGGAGACCTTGGAGGTCCAGTTTTGGAAAATAGCCAAACCAATCTGACTGGTGTAGCACCAGAGTGGTGAGGCTATCTGCACATGGCCGAAGCCAGAGGCGACGAAGCTGCGTCATGTAGTCATGGCAACTACATCAGCGTTGAAAGATTAGAGCTATGTTGCCTCAGCAGGAACGTGAATCAACTTGCCTGGATGCGACGAGAAACGTGGAATACCCGAAGCCAGGCGTTTGGGTGTCGATGTACAGTTGGAGAGTCTCGAGTCTTTTCAGCACATTCATGACCGGCTCCGAAACCATGAATGGCTCCACGTTGAAATTCGGGATATTGTCGATGCAAACATGTCGGACCCTTGAACTAGATCGATCGAGCGTCCGAAAGAAGTTTTCTAGGATTGGGAAGCTGAACCCAGCGAAATACGTCGACTGCCAGGTTAGGGATGGAAGCCTCCAGCTCTCCATCCCGTCCTCTTCAGGGCCTTGAGCTCCCTCCGAGATCAGAAATTTGGGGAACCGGAGACATGCACTTGTGAGATTTGGAAGGTGGTGAAGACTGTTGAAGGCCTCCTGGGTTGCGTGATCCAACGCCTCACCTTGCCAAGGTTGCTGCACATCCATATGCCCCTCGTACTCCCTTTCAGGGCCGACTACGTTGAGCTCGATGTGTCGAACAAACTCCCTCAGCGTCCGGTGCTCCCGAATTCTGCGGAAGATGTATAGCTTCCTTCGTGAGGGGTAGATGCGAACTTCCGAAAGCATTTCGCGCAGGGCCGATAGTCGGAGGCGTTGCAACTGTCTCTCAGCCTCCTGAGATCGGGGAGCTCGAGGTAGCTGGCAATCTTGTCAAGCAGCTCATTTGGGAGATCGGTGATTTCATGTTTCTTCGGAGGCCTTAGAATCCTGGACAGAGGGGTCGGTGCATCCGGTGCGTCTTGCGTGGCTTCCTCTGGTGGGAGGTCGGTGAGTTTGTCCATGGCGAAATATCAAGACGCCGATCGAGAGTGGGAAAAAGCCGTCGATCAAGAAGAATAGATGCCTTGAATGATGCGAGTGAAGCTTCTTGCTAAGAGTTTGGTGATCGGAAAAGGCACTGCGTTAGCAAGGTTGCAGCAGAAGAAGATTGCCCGAGGTGACGTTCAGTCGTGCTGCGCTTTATACCGTGGGTAGCTTTGTTGACTGGACGAAGCAGGAAGGCATGCTCCAAGCCAGGAAGTCTCTCTTCTCCAGACGGGAAGAAGCTGCATCAGTGACTCTCAGCTTCTCCCTAGGTGCACACATTCCATCCGGTTGTCCTTTGCTTTCCGACGTCAAAACTTCCGGACGCAGCCGCGACGAAAGCGCTCATAACTGCCGTATCAACTCGCAATATTGGCCTTTACTCTTGCGCTATACACGCCTTGAAAGCTCTGTCAGAGGGCATACGAAAAGCTGTAAGCTGGTCTGTGTCAACAGTGTGAAGGCCATACTTTATAGAGGTGGCTATGTAAGGTAATCGTGTAAGGGGCGCTTAGTAGCTTTACGCAAGGCTGCTAACAATGCTTTTAAGGCGTGTACGGGGTAAGAATAAAGGCCAATATTGCGAGTTAATACGGCGGGGCTTCCCACACGGGGATTTCCACTGTGTTTTCTGACTGCGCAAAGGGACAACGGAATCGTGACCTCCTCCGCTTCCTTCGCATCCTCCACCCCTGCCTCGCATGCTCTTCAACACGGTCCTCTTGCGCACCTACCAACATGGCCGTCTGCCGCTGCCCGGCCGCCGGAACATCTCCTTCCAGTACTCACAGCTGGGCTCATACCCTCCCTGGTGGGCCACCGATCGCCAGCTGTCGCACGATTCTCACATGAGCCGATTCCCGCCACGCACCTGA
Source organism: Podospora aff. communis PSN243 (assembly GCA_033296975.1). Taxonomy (NCBI): domain Eukaryota; kingdom Fungi; phylum Ascomycota; class Sordariomycetes; order Sordariales; family Podosporaceae; genus Podospora; species Podospora aff. communis PSN243. The sequence goes on along the minus strand of MU865915.1, from coordinate 760,649 downwards.
CCCAGACTTGAAAGACAACTGAACATCCCGCCCCTTCAAGCCTTCCATCGACGCCATCATGATTGACCCGCTCCCGTCCCAGGCATCCGACCGACCTTCAAGCTTCCCTCTGCTGATATCATATATCCGCAGCCCATCCCAACTGAAATCGAGCTCCAACTAGACCGGCAGCCCTGTCAGACACCCCCGTGGCACAAACCCACCATGGACTCATCTCAACCCAAATTAGACCGTCGCACGATCTTCACAAGATGGGAAGCTGCACCGCAGCATCACGGCTGCCAACCTGCATCGGATGGATCGGTGGATGCGGTGCACACGCGACATGTCGGACAACCTTCAGGTCGGACAACCTCCAAGCTGTCCTCGAGATTGCGCAGCGTGCCGAAGCTGGGGCGGAAGGTTCCGGATGATGACGACTGGCGCAACGCGTGACGCATGACGCAAAGCACAGATAGCACACACCCAAGCCTCTTGACTTATGGATCAGAGTACTTCCACAGGCACGAGTAAAATCTCCACATCAGGTGCCATTACGAGGAAGGCTTCAGCAGTGGCGCGGACCTCGGGAACTATCCAAAAAGGAGACTTGCACAAGTGCCCGTGTAGTGCCCGTGTATCCACATAGAGAAGGCTAGACGCTTCTCGACCTCCTGTTCTAGCCCCAACGGCGCGTCCACAAGTGGACATCGCACCTCTAACTCTCCCACTCATCCCCACGGGCCAACGGAGGTTTCTGCACAACCCCAAGTTGGGGATTTGTTTGCAATTGCTGATTACTGCACTGCGCTGGTATCATGGTATCTCGGAAACAAAACGGATTCAAAACCTGCTCCCCAAAGACCGAACAGCTTCCCCTTCAGAGCCATCGCCAGAACGCCCACCCCGAATACTATCCTCTGAACAAGCAGAGAACAAGGTCATCATGTCCCCACCCGTCAGTTTAGATAAACACGGTGTGGATAATTCTCTTCCACGCCGGCATCTGGGCAAGGCGCTCTCTGTACTCGTTAATTTCGTCCCACGGCAGCTCGCGGCGGCCGGAATCAAGATCGATCTGGTCGATTGTGAGCCAGCCAGTGCGCTTCCAGATGAAGCCACCAATCCAAAACACAATGACAACAGGGAGCGCGAGATAGGCCATGAAAAAGCCCTCGGCATCGTTGAGGTCTTTGCCAACGGGAGAGATGGCGATGTAGAACTGTAAAGCGCTGTCAGCAATCAGGCATCGACCATGAAGAAGAGACGGTGCATACATTGGCAATCAAGACGATGACGTTCAGGGAAAGGCCCAGCCAGCTGCCGTAGATACCTCCGATGGCCTTGAAGGGAATTTCGTCGAGCGAGCGACCTTGGCGGGCCCATGCTGTGCGGAAGCGGATGTGGGCCAAGCAGATGCTGCCCCATGTGAAGAGAGCGGCCAGACCAGACAGGGCGAGGAGCCAGTTGAAGATAGTGGGGCCGTCAGCATCAAGATTGATGTAGGCGAGCGGACCAAAAGCCAAAATGGCCAAGACGCTGTAAAGCGGACGGCCGGACCGGTCAATGTAGGTAAAGACCTTGGGAGCGTAGCCCTGTTGGGCGAGGGCCGTCAAAGTGCGGGAGCCGCCGTACACGGCTGAGACGCCAATGGACACGACCGACACGAGGATAATGACGTTCATGAACGAATCGAACCCGCGGAGGTTGGCGTACTTGCCCGCCAGAACGAAGGGAGAAGTGTTGGCGTCGGCGTAAGCCTGGTCGGGAGCGCCAATGAGGCCGGGGTCGTCATGGGGGATGAGCAAGCCAACAAAGAACAGGCCGAGGATGTAAAAGAGTGTGATACGCCAAAAGACCTGCTTGATGGCGCCGGGAAGCGACTTGACGGGGTTGTGGGCTTCGGCCGCAGCAAGGCCAACCAGCTCGGTGCCGCTGAACGAGAAAGCGGCCGTGACGAAGATTGCGCAAAAGCCCTTGAACCCATTCTTGAAGGCGCCGGGGTCGTACCACAAATGGGCACCCGTGTAGTGATCATACCGGCTGCCTGCCGGACCGCCACCAAGAACGAGAACCAAGGCAATGATCATGAAGACGATGGTCGCACCGAGCTTCAGGACCGAGGACCAGAATTCCTCTTCGGCGTAGCCCAGGGTGCCGAAAACGTTGACTATGACGATGAAGACGAAGAATATCGTGATCCAGGCAGCTGCGCAACATTAGCTGAACGGCCCGCCTCGCAAGGGACAGGAAAACGTACCAACGGTAATCTCCTTGTTCCAATACCCGACTGTCACGCTGCACACTGTGAGCTCCAGGGGTAATACGACGGCCCATTGCATCACATAGTTCCACCCCATGGCAAAGCCCCAGGAGGGGTCAATGAAGCGGGTAGAGTATGTGTAAAAGCCACCAGAGACGGGATACATGACGGCGAGCTCGCCGAGTGCGTAGACGGTATTGAACATCATAATGCCGATAATCATGAAGTCAATTAGCACCCAACCAGGCCCACCGACACGGAGAGCACCACCAGAACCGACGAAGAACCCGGCGCCGATTGAGCCACCAATGGCGATCATCTGGAGATGGCGGCTCTTCATGGAGCGGTCGAGAGAGTTGACGATATCGCCCTCGGCGATAGGGCGTCGCTGGAAAGACTTAAAGTTGAGGCCATTTCGAGTGTAGAAATCCTCGGTGTCACGCGCGCGCACAGCCGGGGAGCTCTCAAAGGCCGGAGGTGCCTCCTTGTCTGGAGTGCCCGCCTTCTCGGGAGAATGGGCCGCCTGGCCCTTCTCCTCTGCCGACGACATCTCTGAGGAGATTCGAGGTGGATGCTGGAGGCAAGAAAAGAGTATGATGCCAGACACGAGCTGTCGCGGGAGTCAGTATGGAAAACGAGGAGAGGGGTGTGCGAAGAGAGGGGATGGGGAGCGCGGTGGATTTATCTCTGGACGTGTCAAGGAGCACATGGGTAGCAGGGGAGCTGTAGGTGGGAGGCACGCATGGAAACGGGCTAGAAGGTGGTCAGAAGAAACGGGTCTCAGGCCAATGGCTGCCATCCAAACATGACGGAGCCCGAACAAGGCAGCTGAGAGCAGTGGGAGCCGAAGTGGAACCTAATGCTGCGTCGGGGAACCTTCGAACACCTGTGGCGCCGGGCGTTCCTCGGATCACGAAACCATGTGGGAGTGGGGAGCATCCACAGGGATCGTAGAAGCAAGAGGGGTGGCCAGACTCACCAGGCTCTGGAACGCGACGGAAGGACAAACGGGAGGACAGCGGAGTCAAAAGTTCAGCCGGGAGAGCTGTTACTCGAGAGACTGTTGTTCCAAAAGAGCTTCACCGACGCCTGCAGACTGGGTCAATGGAGGGCTGGGCATCGCCGTGATTTGGTCTCCATCTCGGTCCGTTTCGTCGCATCAGAGAGAGACACTGCGTCATCGTGAACGGCGAGTAAACGGTCCCCGGCATGCCACCCATGCCCTATCGTTGTCCACCGCCCCCCAGAGTCTGCACGTCTTCGGTCGAGGCTTTCCCTCGCTCAATGCTGCGATATGACCCAATGAAAGGTCTGCGCAGACAAACCTCAGAGATTCCATTTGTCAAGCGAGTGGACGACGTTTCCAACCCCATACTGATCGTCTCCGCCACCGATCAGGGTTCATGGCGAAAGGTTGCGTGAGCCAAGTGTGGGGAGGGTTGGGCGGGTGCGGGGCACTGGCAGTTCCCTGTTTCCGCGAGATACCTTGCTGCGGGCGAACAAACTTGTAGCTCTCCGTGCTGATATCTGTATCAATGTCCTAGCGCTAACGCGCACGAATTGGCCTTCGCACGTAGCGTGGCACAATTATTTTCGCGTTGTCGACCCTGCTTCGCAATGAATCGTTGGCCAAGCCGGCGGTATCCCGGTGCGGCTAGTCTGCCTGCCAATGTGGCCCGGGGAGGGATGCAGCACAGCATCACAGCAGTCCAGCTCCATGCCTGTGTCGCGTGTCGCCTCGCCTGACACTTGCCTGCCATCGCTGCATCATCGACCGCCTTGCTGGCCCAGCTCCTGGGGTCTGGCTCGGCATCCGAAGCGCTGGGTTGAGGAGGATTCAAGACAAAAGATCAAAATCGCGGAATGCGACGAAGGCAGAGGCTTGTCGCGAAATCAAGCATTTCAGCAAGTCTTGGTGTCTTGGACTCCGAGTGAGCTTCCTTGTCTGGACAGGCGAGTTGCGGGGCAGACAGGGGTGGTGGCTGCAGGCGTTCTTGGCAACCGAGTCCCGGAACGGCAGGTGCGAGTTCACCCCAGTCTTATCTGAGCTTGGGCGACGGAGCCATCGAAGTCTCTGAAGGCCCCTCATCAAAACCCTCAGAAGCGCTGACAGCCGTACGAGGCCATTTCAGAATGGCTGCAAGCCTGACATGTTAGCAAGTCGGTACCCGGCTAAGGTAGATCGATGTGACGCCACTTCTGTCAGACTGGGTGCGCATGAGGGGCCGCCGATCCCGAGTGCGAAACGGAGAGGTGGGCTGCAAACCGGACTGCTGATAACGCTTGATAAGAGCTTTAAGCTCGGATCGGAATAGTCCCAATCCATGCTGCACGCCAATAAATCCTTCCGCCGCCAAGTGACATCAGCCGAGCACCATTCTCCAACCAGGGCGACGATCTAGGTCCGACATGCAATTCCTTCATGCCCTTCTCTGTCGGCACTCATGAGTCGCGGCAGTGGGATCAATTTCGGGCTCTTGGAACGGCGATTCTGAACAGTTCGAGAGTGTGGCAGGTGGCGGATGTGCCCGCGTAGCAGACAGACCAACCAGGCGTGCATGTCCGCCCGCAAAAGCAGACATCGAGGGGCAGCCGTCCAGGGCGGGGCGCTAGCTCTCCAACGCCGGTGTGGTGGTGGGCGTCATCGGTCTGTCCGGGGCCGTTGCAACCCAGCCGTGCCAGCGATCGCCAACCCCGAACTCGTTTCCGCGGGTGCTAGTTGCAGCACAAAGGCAACAGCTCACATGGATAACGTCGGCGCAGGTAAACATTTCCAATTCCAGTAACCGGGAGAGAGAGGCAGATGAGGCTGCGGTATTTTGAGATCGAACTCACGTGTCGCCCTGCATCATTCTTCGATTCTGGCGTTCCCACGTACTCGCCCGCGCCAATGATGCGCATACCTATCGAGCCACCTCGCGAGATGTTTACCCCAATCGCTTGCAGAGCACTATCCGTTTCGGTTTTATGGAGCTTGGGATTCGAGGTCGGCTTGTCTTCCTCATTTGTCCCCCAACGCATCCGTTTCAGCAAATGCTTCGGTGCAGCACGCCCAATGCGCAACCCCCCACTTGAGCACGTTGCCAGCCGGGCATCGCCTGGGGTCCATGCAATGCAACGGCCCTCGAATGACGGCCTCGATCCGTGAACGGGTCGACAACCCCTCACCAAAATGCCATCCCGTTTACTGATCTTGGGAACTTCTACATCCCCTGTGCCAGCTATTGCATTTCCCAATTCGTGGCGCCTCATCCTCTCGACCACTCACGCCACTCTCCTTGGCCTCTGCATTAGGATCCGTTACCCCACGCGTTGCCCCTTAGATGTGCCCTCCTAAGAGAAATGGGGATAGCTCTAGAGCCGCGGGGCAAACATTCGTCATCACGAGAGCCAACAGTAATTCCGAGTAGCAGCATCCTCGCAAGCACTTCCGTCATGGCCCACCGAATCAGTCAAACGCAAACGGGGCCCACTCGATGGCTACTATCCGGAAACACATACGCAAGAGAAATGTTGTGAGATGCTCCAAACACCCACGATAACGCACATTGCTGACTGAGCGCAGCAACGTTATCTGGTACTGCGTATAAGATTGTCTACCCCAGGGCCCTACCGGTGGGGGAAGCGCGTACCCGATTTCGTGAGTCAAGCATGACAGCTCGTATACCTACATGGGAGGCATTGCACCTTTGGCTGATCTCCCAGGTGTTTGGTCGTGATACGGCGGAGATTCGTCCTGCCAGAGAGCCCAGTACGAGTAGCACCGAACCTCTGGTACCCGATTTGGCAATTTCGCGATTTCGCGTCTCACAAACTCGGATCTTCATATACTAGTATATGGGAGGCGCCGTTTGAAGCCTTGCTGACGCCAAGCGGTGGTACTTACTATCTGGCAGGGAAGAAGACAGATTCCGGGTGCCGGGCACCAGAGGTGAATCGTAAGCCGATAGTTCTGCAATATTGCCAAGCGCGCTAGATGGCGATGGGTGCAGCCTTGAAGTTGTCAGAGGGGGAGAGCATAAAGCTATATCCGCGACGACAATGGTGATAACGATCAACGTCAGAAAGATGCCTATAATTCAAGAATAGCTACTTGACTTGTCGAGACTTACGTAGATGTTGAAGTTTGATCGCTTGCAAGGCTACAAGACTTGAGAAATGGAAATCGCCCACCCTCACCAACAATCTGTCGATGTGAAGAGTGTGCTGGTTCACAATGAGTCAAATCGTCAACCTCTGCAGCGGCAAACTAGCTATAACCTGCCGTTATATGTAATGAGATGGATCTCTTCAAGTTGCAACTTATTCCAGATGTGTCAGAGGCGTCAACTACAAGAAGAGGAGTTAGAAATCACCTCATGAGTACCTCGCCCGGGCTGTCTGGCTGATGTCGAGACGAGCTCATGTCGGATCTGGCTTCATTGATTCTCAGCTTTAATTCGAAAACAGGCCACCTGGAACCTGCTCATAGCCTGCGTCTCACAGGCAGCTGTCCAACTCAAAGCCGTTGCAAGGGGGCTCACATGCATGGGGGGAAAACTCCACAAAGCGTTCAAGGTTACCCTACTAACCTAAACTGGAGATTGTCCATCTCCATCGGCCAAATTAAACATATTCGGCCTGCTGACAGGACTCCAACTTGAAACGCGCGTCTTGACGCGTTTCGGAGACGCTGTCCTTCAGCCGTGCCCTCCTCCCTGGCCAAATTTTCCCACCGCCTCACAAGGCGCGTCCATCTCATCTGATGTCAAACCGCCCACAAAATTTCTTCAACCACACACTTCCCAATTCGCAACCAGAGCTCCAAGCCCTAATTCAGGATTCCTATTGTTCTCTATTTGCACTGTTTATTTCTACTGTAAAGAATTTGCACTCGTGCACAGACCAGGTGCTGGCAATATATATTGCCCTCAACTTTTCCGCCTCCATCCCCCGCAACCTTCTTTCAAGTTTCTACAACACAACTTCTTCACCCAGCCACCAATCCTTCCTTCACTTCGTTTCCGATTACCTACTTGTCTTCCAATTCTTTCTCTTCTTTGCGGCAGTTTTCGTATTGCTTCATCTCAACCTTCTACCTTTGTTATATTCTTCTTCCTCGTTTTCTTATTTTTCGCTTCCTCAAAAATATTATTCCTTCTTTCTCTCAGGTTCGGTTGTTCTCTGCTCCGGGTTAGTCTCCACTTCTTCGTCTCCTTCTACCCCGCCATGATTTTCCCATCCTCCGCAGTTTTCCCTCCCCGCCAGCCGCTCTTCTTCTTTCTCTGTTCCCTTCCCCATTCTCACTGGCACTCGACCCATCAACTTCCCTCTTGCTGCTTCCTGCCGCAGACAACTGCCTGCGGCGGGGCTGTCTGGTAGAAACTAGGCACCTCGCCGCGGGCGCGCGTCTGGGAATTCCTTCCACTCCTCCGAGAAGCAAGTTGCCCACAACCTGCACCGCGAATCCCAGATCCACCCAACCCCCATCCCTCCAGCCCACAGCAAAAGCAGACGCAGTCTCGCCACATGACGCCCATGAATGGGCCGAGGACAGGCTGCGACGTGCGTCTTCGGACGCACCGCCCGCCTTCTTTTGCGGCTTTCCTCCACCGCGGGGGGTCGCAGAAGGAGGAAGGGTGACAACCCCTCTGCGTGGGAAGACCGACACTGGGGGTGGAGTTGTAACGAGGGTGCTCAGAGACCCTGACGTACTTGGTCATGACCGTAGGCGGGCCCGCAGTATGCAGCGAGCAGGAGCTGCTTTCTTCCATCATTCCGGCGGCGATGGGGGGGAGTGGCAGTGACTGACTCGGCCGCTCCTGTGCCGTGTGCGGAAGTAGCCGGAGATCGGGAGGCATCCACCGCGGGTCTTTTGCCCTTCCAGGTCTTCCGGGCTCGATTTGTGCAGAATGCCCGGGGTCTCACAACTGGCGGGAACTTTTATTTTTTGTCTTCTTTTCTCTTCTCACAGAGCAGGACTTGGTATTACACTGCTTCCAAGTCCAACACATTCCCCTGAAGAACTTGGTACTGCACTTCCTCCTTGTTCTGTCAGGCGGGTTTTTCATCTGTGGAGACTGGTATTACACTCCCTCCTGGCTCCAGCAGATAAAAGTTCTTCGGAACAGTTCCTCGGAACAAGATCTTCGGATCTCCAACCTTTTTTTTTTTTCACTGCGCAGTCTGGACATCTAGGCTCGTGGGGAAGAATCTCCATCTCTCCTCCCAATCTTTGCATTGCTCGCATCAGACACCGACCTCGGTGGTGACCTGGCATGTCATCGACATCTGTGTTTTCTATTCCACTGTCGACACACAAAACCGAGGCTGCACGGCCGCGACACACATCTTTTTCCCAACACCCTCAGCACCCCTCAGCGCCCCTCGGCATCCCTCCTCAAAATCTCATTCAACCCCTCCCGCCTCACACATGCCTCTAACCTAAAACTCCCCGCCAACTCATCCAGCTCCTCCATCGTCTTGCCCTCAAAGTAACTCGCATACTCCCAGCACATAATCTCGCTAAACAGCGTCTCCCTAATCACGCGATGCACATGCCCCTCGAGCTTCCACACCTCGGGGTACCGCTTATTCCAAAACCTCTCCGGTATGTTCTCCTTCATGTGCTCAATCACCGGCTTGTAAATATGCCCCACCTGGGAATCATCGCGCCCCCATTTATCCAACCCCAGCCTCTTCTTCTTCTCGAGGAACGGCTTCAAGAGCTTAATGTACGCCGAGTCCGGGGCGCAGTGCACCATCCCCTGGAAGCCAATGTCCTTGTACAGCCAGATGGACCACGAGATTTGATCCGCCTTGTAGATGGACAGCTGCTGGCCGAGGAGGTTGTACCGCTGCTGGTTGATCTTTTCATGGTCTGCCATGTCGGGAGAGGCGTAGACGGGGCCGAATTCGCCGTTCCAGATGGGCACGCCGTGGGACTTCATGAATTCGACTTTGCGCTCGTACGTCTTGCGCAGGTGGTCGTTTTGCTCGGGGGTGCCGACGTACGGCTCGCCGGCGGGGAAGCCCATGGTGGCGTAGTCGTGGATGGCGTAGACGCAGTTGGGGAGGACTTCCTTGAAGGCGGAAAAGTCCATGGCGTAGGTGTTTCCGTCGAGGAAGAGAATGTGGTGCGGGTCGACTTGGCGGATGGCCTTTTCGACGCGCTTGTACCAGGCCTGGAGGTTGACGTGGTCCGGGTCGCCGGGTTCGTTCATGGGGTTGTAGCCGGCGACCCAGGTGTTGTCCTTGTAGTGGCGGGCGATCTCGACCCAGAGGTTGGTCATGCGGTCTTGGAGGTCCATAAAGTCCCAGAAGAGGGCCTTGTGGATGCCGGCGTCGCTGTGCCAGCCTTGGTTTTGGCCGCCGGGGAAGGTGTGCATGTCGATGATGGTGTAGAGGCCTTCGGAGGCGCAGGCGTCGATGATGCGGTCGAGGAGGACGAAGGCGTCAGGGCGGAGGACGCTGGGGTTGAGGTCGTCGAGGAAGTGGCGGTGGTTGAGCGGGATGCGGATGCAGTTGAGGCCAAGGGAGGCGAGAAACTTTGCGTCGGAGGAGGTGAAGAAGTAGTCGAGAAATTTGGAGAAGAAGAAGTCGTACTTTTCGCGGCCGAGAACTTCCAGCATGGCCTTGCGCATTTCGTGCTCGTGGCCGGGATAGCCCGTGATGAAGTTTTCCATGTTGGTGTGCCCGCCCGTGGCTGTCTGGTGGTTGTTAGAATGGCCGAGGACATAGGTATGGCTGTGCACACTTACCCCCTTGAGGATCACCCGGTTGCCATCGCCATCGACGATATCAGTGCCCTGCACGCGCAGGCATTTCTTGGGAGCTGGAGGAGCCATGTTGACTGAAATTCCCTTGCAAACAATGCAACAAAGCGGCAAAGCTACACAAAGAGGGGAGTCCCTCTGTTTTGTAGGACGTCCCCGCGTCTCGGCCCATTCGGGCACCAATGCGCCGACCGGAAGTCGTCCGCCGGCGGAGTCTCCGCATCCGTCTCCGCACCGTTCGGAGCATCCCCCGACTGGCTGCCCCCTGAAGGCCCCACAGCAACAATCCCCCCGAACGTTGCCTCATCTGCCCGAGCAGCCTCGCTTCGAGCACAACTAGTGCAATCGATCTCTGGGTCTCCATCCATCATACACGGTCCGAGCCTCCTTGGTCTCGCATAGCGACGTGAGAGCCAAGACAATCCCCACCACGCGGCCCAGCCTGACGGGTCCGATCGAGACAGCCACCCTGGCACTGAAACCCATGCTCTTGATCTCTGGGGTGCATACCCGCACGACGGAAGGAAATAAGCTTTGGGTCGTAGCGTAGATAAGATGCGGCGTCAACTCTTCCACATGGTTGAAACGGAGAGAAGACGGAGGCCGGATCAGGAAGGTGAATAAACACGCCACGTATCGCCAAGTCCCACAAACAGACCAGCGTACTTGGCACTCTTTCCGGGAGCCGACGGGGATAACCAATTGTATTAGATAAGACCAAGGAACAGACAGCAGAGGTATTATGCGAAAAGGTGACGCCGAGCGCCGAGTGTGAGAGCTGATGAGAAGGGCGAAACCGCAGCGCCAAGCCGCAACGATGATAATATGAAAGCCCCGAGCTCCTCCGTATATTCTTCCAACAGAGAGAGGAGAATTTCTAGTGCTTCAACGACTCCAGTACCTGCTTCACTCCAGCAAACGATAGTTCGGCCATCGTCTCGTCCCACAAATCGTCCATCAACTTCCCGCCGGCCTTGTCATGGACGATTGGAGCAAATCTAAAGGAAAGTTAGCCTTCGATAATACCAGAAGTTGGGCCTGACTCACGGTCGGATCTCCCAGTCCATGACGAAACATCCATGCGACTCCTTGCCCTTGGTGACCGCTGCATCGATATAAGTCCAAGCCCCATCAACCTGCGATCGCGCCGTCAAGGTTTTGCTGAGATCGAGGACGAAGCCAAGCACACCCTTGGCGTCCCGATGCAGACCAGTCCCCTTGCAGTATCCCGGGTCGACAAGATTAATGATGACCTCGTCTTCAATGCCAGCCGGTAGGTGATCAAGGAGTCGCACCATCCACAAATGCGCCAGTGTCTTGGAGGCAGGATACTGTTCAAGTGCTACCCATGTCTTGGGGTCGTCAAACGAAGCGAGGAATGGCCTCTTGTTCCTGTTGGGGAGCTTGGCGTGGTAGGCTGTACCCGAGTTGACAATGGTAAGACGGCCTGGGGAGGAAGCCTTGTCACCGGTCGACTTGTGGCGAAGAACGGGAAGGAGGAGAATGGCGAGAAGAACAGTGGATATATAGTTGACTTGAATGACATCGCAGTGGCCGGTAGCTTCCACGACGTTAAGCTTCGGCCGCACGATGCCAGCGTTGAGGATGGCAATGTCGAGTCTCTTGGCGCCCGAGAATTCGACCGCGGCCCGTCTCGCGAGAGCCTGGACGGACTCGTACGACGTCATCTCAAGGGTCCACACGTCGATGGTGGCCGAGGGAAACTCGGATCGGAACTGGGCGGCAACGCGCGCACCCTTTTCGGGAGACCGAACAGCGAGGATGAGGCGGGACAGGTTCAGCGAGAGCAGCTGGCGCCCGGCGTGGAGGCCGATGCCATCGCTTCCGCCCGTGATGAGAGCTGTTTTGCCAGCGAGCGAAGTCTCCGGGGTGAGGGTCACTCTTTGAGGCTTGGTGCAAAACTGGGCCTCGATGAAGACTCTGGCCATGCCCTTGGTCAAGCGGAGGTCAAGCGAGCGAGGAACGGGGACAGCTGGAGACATGGTCGTATTCTGAGAGTTTCGGTAGGTACCTTGGTAGTTTTGGTCAGGGTGTTAATCGATGAAATTCGTCGATGTGGATGAATTGAGCGACGATGAGTCGTTGGTATGGTCCGTCTTTATAGAGTGCAATCGAGGGAGTCTGGCGTTTGGGTTGCAAGAGAGCCCCGTGTCGCGTCTCGGGGAATGGGGATTGCATCGCTCCGGCCTTATCGGGAACGGGGCAGACATTGTCGACCGCGTCGAAAGGACTCGTGGACTTGTGGTCTTGGGAAGTTGTTTTTGAAGACTGTTGTCCAAATTCGTTCGAGATTGTTGTCCGGATTGGGAATGGGAGCTCGCATGAGCCTGGCACGGCCGTTAAGTCCGGCCCCGCGGTCCCGCACACAACTTGACCTTACCGAAAATGGAATACAATCCAGTGCTTGGCGCCAAGCGCAATAGCAAGCGAGAACGAAGACATCGGGTGGAATTCCCTTTCACTCCCCCCCTGACGTCAAGAGTCAGGTCTTTGAAATTCCACGTCGGCGCTGCCAACACGGGCAAACCTCACACCGGCAAATATCGTCATTTCCAATTGTGTCCTCCTGTCCGCAACAGGGGCTAGTCTGCGGCATGTCTGGCATTTCACAGCCTGCCCAGGTTTGCGTGGAGAGAGAGGCCAAGACTGAGGCGGGCTCCTCACATTCACTCAACTTGGCAGCACACACACCTCAGCACAGGGCACCTCAGTCACTTTCAGGGGCCGTTCCACTCTTTTCACAAGCATCGCCAGTCACCTCCTGAGCCAAGTATGTGAATCGAGTCGACACTCGAAATTTCCTGGTGTTGACCCATGATGAGCCATGTTTTGACCAAAATCCTCATCTGACCCTCCATACAGTTGAGATGATGCGGCACAAATTCTTTCACTGCCTACGAGAAGCAGATACGGATGACACTCAACGGCAGTGAATATGAGCCCCCTTTGTCCGACACCCTCATCGGGTGGAGGCAAACTTTGAAGAGTCTGAAAGTTTGTACTTGATCCAATTCACCAACAAACAATTCACCAGCCCTACGGTATCTGCCAGAGGTTTGATGGCTTCCTCCTCTACCTATATAAAGCCAACCACCCTCCCTCAACCTCTTCTCAACTCTCCTCCTCTTCTACCACACACCCAAGCATCTTGCATATCACCACAAAATATCAAGCTACTTCACAAACTTTTAACCTCACTTGACATCTCCTCATACCCAATATCCTAACCACCCCAAACATCATCATCACCATACCTATCAACACCATGAGCACCGCTACCATCAGTAAGTACCCACTTCTTCCTCTCTTCCCCCTAGAACATATCTGACACCAAGAACGAGCTCGAGTTCTTCCTCCGCCTCGGCATGGACGAGAACAGCAAGCTGCAATACGCCAAAGAGATGGTCCAGCGGACCATCTACGCCGAGTTCGAGAAGCTCCCGCTGGGCTTGGACACCACGATTCCCATCACGGACAAGGAGCTCATCGACCACAAGAACTTCGTCTGGACGTTCTACGCCATCTACGTCAACAAGAGGAAGCACGCCGCCGAGTTTGTCAAGGCAGTCGACGAGATGATGGTCGTCATGGTGGCGGATCTGATGAGAATCCTGGACGCTTGAAGGGCGGGTGCGTCTGACGGGTGCCTCTGTTCTCCGATCCATGGGAAAGGGTCGCCTGATGGGAAGGGTCTGATGGGAAGGGGAAAAGGAGGGCGAGGGATGGGATATTTGCGGCGGGGGGTAATGGGACGGAGGAGATATGATATCATTATTACCTAAATAGCTTCATCGATACATACTTGGGTGCTCGGGACACAGGTGGGGGGTAATGGGAAAGGGGAGAGCTTTTTTTGGTACAAAATTCACTTCATCGACGCGGTTCAAGACATGATGGTGGTGATGATAGCAGATCTTGAAAGAATCATGGAGGAGGAAGGACTCCTGCGCCTGGTGGGTGGCTTTGATAGGAGCGGACTTCTTGGGAGGGAGGACTTGGGAGGTTTAGGAACGAGATATTTCTAGCGGGGATGATGAGTTTCTGGGATGGGATATTTGCAGCGGGATCAGTGTAGAGGAGAGAATTCGATACAATCAGCTACAGTGCTTCACAGTTACGTATTCCGAATCATAGGTCAGACAGGGGGGGGGGGGGGGGTAATTGGAAAGGGAGAGGCTTTTCAGCACACAGTGCACCATGAGTGCACCCACACGCAGATCCATCACTGACACATATGATCCTGACCAAATGACATGAACCCCAGCCGACGTGTAAGCCCACAGTATAATCGAGCTGCCTCATCAAGCCCAACCCTCAGACCGACAAAACCAACGACCAAGTGTGCCCCGACCATTCACCGCGAACTAGAACGCCGTGTGTAAAGATGCCGGTTCCCGTCAGGGGATACCTCCGTGGGTCGCTCGATCGCCCGAAATACCTACCTACCCACTGCAACCTTCACCCCACCTTCCAACAACTCAACACACTCCTTCCAACCCTTCAACCAACAAGACACAACAAGAAAGCGCCATGAACCCGCCTCTCGACATGCACACCAGAAGATCTACCAGGCGTATTATCTCGAGGTATTGGCCTTTAGCTTTCCCGCGTGCACACCCCGAAGCTTTATCAGAGGAAATGCGCAAAGCCGCAAGGCAACCCATTCATAGGTACCAACAGCGTAATTTCCTCGCTTTCATGAAGCCCATGGCTATATTCCCGCGTAAGGGGGCCCGATGGATTTGGGAAGGGTCGCCAACGAAACCTCTCAGGTACGCCCAGGGCAAGAGTAAAGGCCAATCACGGCAACAAAGCGCCACGAACCCGACTCTCGGTATACACCAGAAGATGGATTCACCGGGCGTACTATCTCGACATATCGGCCTTCACTCTCGCCCCGTACACGCCCTGAAGCTTTACCAGAGGCCATACGCAAAGCCGCGAGCTGGCCTGTGTCAACAGCATGAGGGCCTCGCCTTCATCAAGCCCACGGCTACATTCCCGCGCAAGGACGGCCCGATGCATTTGGGAAGGGCCGCTGACGAAACCTTTCAGGCGCGCGCAGGGCAAGAGTAAAGGCCAATAACTTCAAGAGCGTGCCATGAACCTGGCTCCCAACATGCACGCCAGAATATTTAAAACGTCTCCCTTTCCACAACAGCACCCTCATCATCGCCAAAGCATCCATTCCCATCCTCAACTCCCGACGTAATCAAGGAAGCAGACATACCCTAGTAGCTACTAGAGCAAAGCGGTAAGATACCTTGTATACCCCCCTTGACGCCTTTCAATGGCCCAACAAGACTAACATCCACCCGCCTATCTAGCCGACTACCCAAGGCCCAAGTCAAAATGGAAGGATTCTTCTGCACCAACCGAGCCAACCACACCCCCCGAACGACGAGCGCAGAAAACCCCATCCCTTTCTATTATCTCTGCCAAGCGTGCAACCACTTCTACATCACCCTCACGATACGACATGTTTGCGTCATCCTGACCCAAGCTCTTCAAGACGCCGGGGTCGGCTATGCTCTGACGACTGAGATTGTCAACGCCGTGATGTTTCATCGAGCCGAAACGCTGGATGACCTTTATACGTTTTGCCTGGACGGCTTCCTCAGGAGCGTTTTCACCTCTACCGAGGAGTTCAGGTGGCGGCATCGGCCACCAGCCGAGGGGAGGGATGCGGACAACCAGCAAAACCAACAGGGTTGATAGCTCATAGGTACACGACTTGAGCGATGACTTGTGTACCAGGGTAGCTACACGTGCACACAGCGAATACAATTAATATTCTTCTCCCACAAAATTGGCTTTTAGAGACCTGTGTTAGCTGCGCAGACGCCTATTTTGGTGCCGTAAAGGCCTTACCAAATACAGCCCACGGCGTATTTATCGTGCAAGGAGCGCTTGATGGATTTGCGTAAGGCCTCTGATAAACCTATTACGGTGTCCGAGTAAAAGCCAATTTTGTGGAATAATACGGCATTCTTCTCCCACAAAACAAGAAGTCAAGAAGCCAAAACTGGATATATTCAAATCAACGCTCTGATGCCTGGGCTTGGATAATTTACATAACAGGGCGAAAGCCCTGTCGAATATAACAACAATGGAAGGAAGCAATCATTTTGACTATTGGTAGTAAACCAATTAATTAGCCAGGGTACCACGCCAGTGCCCGTGAAACAAAAAAAAAAACTTGACTGAAGCAAACAAAGGAAGTAAACGAAGCGATTCAGGGGTTTTAACTTCAGCCACAAAGGAAGCTTTGCGTAGGTGGCGCAAGCCCGGAAAGTATGATAACAATCATTGCGTATCCGGCGATCACTTTGTGGCGTGTGAAAAAACCCTATATATTTGCTCTGCTCCCACATTTCCAATCCAAATCTCCTTCAACCTCCATCATCCTGCTTCGTCGAACCCCATCAGCAAGCCAGTGGACCGTCTACATCGCTGTGATGCTCTATCCGTTGCCGGCCAAAGCATACGACTTGATGCAAAACTCATACCCAAAGAACCCTGATAAGTAATAACCGATACTTTGGTCAGACTCATAGCTCATCATCAGAGCTATCCTCCCCCATCCACCCATCTCGCCTCGCCCTGGCGCCTTTGGCACCAAATGCCGCACAAGCAGCCACAACCGCAGCATTCCACTCCTCTGCATACTTGGACCAAAATTGGTTCCCATCCCTCCTCGTCTTGGCGCTCTCCTTGAGCCCCTTGATCGTCGCCCTCGCCCGCTCCCGAATAACTTCATTGTGACTGTGCTTCCACTGCAGCACAAGCAAATCCCGTGTGCGCCGCAGGACAGCACGGTCCTTGGGGTCTTCGCCCTTGCGGATGAGTTCGCGGGCGAGTTCGGCGCGCATGTACTCAGTCAAGGTGGGCTCGCGCGGGTCGTCGGGGTCGGCTACACCTTGGCCGAGAACGAGCGCGATGCGAAGGAAGTCGGACTTGCTGACCGGACTACGGCAGACAGCAGCCTTGAGCGTGTTCCAGTCATCATGATAAGGCGTGCCGCGGCGAACCAGCTCGTCGATCAGGGTGATGACTTGGTTGCCGAAAGCGGCGATCTCAGCATCTGAGGCCGGCTCGGAGTGGTTGTTGAAGGATGTAGATGGGAAGGGGAGGATGCGCAGACGTGTCTCGAAGGTATCAGGGAGACGACGTGGGTGGCGATGGCGGTCGCGCTGCCACTCGGGGGTGCGGAGGCGGTCGACACGGGAAATAATGCGCTCCAGGACGGGAACAGCGTTGGCGATTTGAGATTCGCGGCATTGTTTCCGGTTGAATCCCCAGGTGGGAACCGTGCTCAGCGCGACCTCGAGGTGATTGAGGGACCGGAGATCCGCAGCGTCAATGAAAACGTCAGCCACTGAAACCAAGAAGTCTTGAAGAAGCGGGACGGTGATGCCATTGGCATGGAAGCCCGCCCACATCGAGGCAGGCCTGTTCAGCAGCGCAGCGCAGGTGTCGATTCCAAGATACAGCGCGCCGATATTTCCATTCCCAAGCAGGTTGCGCCAGTGCTGGGCCCCTTTCGAGGCGGCCAGTCCGGCGTCATTCTTAATCTTGGCGTTGATGGCCGCAATACCAGGGGGCGGTGAGATGTTTGCCATGACGTGCTGCCTGATGCGTTCAAAGATCTCGGTGCTGACGAACTCGGGCCGGTCCCGGAGAAGATCGTTGTACATGCGTGCCACCACAGGAACAACTGGGAGTACCTCACCAGCCGGGCGACTGAGAGAGTTGGCCTTCTCAAACAGGGCGATCCATCGTCGGTTGTTCTCGGTGGACCGCTCCAAGATGTCAAACAAGACCGTCTCTACCCACTTTCTGTTCCACTCTGGCGTCAACTTCAGGTTGTTATCCAAGCCGATGTGGAAGAGAAGGTTCAGCAAAGGGCGCTCCGTTGGCGACACGTCTGCGACCTCAGGGACGGTGCCCTCCGCCTCCGCCTTGACCCAGTCCTCCTCGGTCATGGGCCGGCGCTCGACAAGAGACGAAGCGATAGGCGCCACCCGCCTGCGTAGCACGTCCATGATGGTGTGCTTGAGCTTGATATCCTTGGTGTTGGTAAAGACGTCAACAAGACTCTCGATACCGGCAATCTTGATGTCCATGTGATCCGAATTGCTGAGAATCTTGGCCAAAATCGCGCATGTCGTCTTCTCGTCGACGACATGGAACCCCCGGAGCGTTTGTGCCAGCATCTTGACCGTGGTGATCTTGATGAAAGGCTGCGAGCTCTTAGCTGCAGGGACGTCGTCAAGCGGTCCTGGCGCAGGTGTTTTGTCCTTCTTTGCTTCTGCCAGCCTGTTTGTCATGGCATCCGCCATATCGTTCAGGAAATATTTGACCCCTTCTGCTGGCAGCAAGGCAAGAAAGCCGCTGTTAAAGACGTGCCGATGCCAAGAACTGTCTCCTTGTCCGTCAACAAGTATATCCTGAATCACGTCGCAGGCGATCTGCGGTCGCTCGCCCCTGGAAAGAAGGATGATGACATCCATTGTCAGTCTGAGATTGTCCGCATTGGTCTTCTCTTTCGCTCTCAATCTTTGCAGCATGGAGCGGGCCAACTGCAGGAGCAACTGAGGGGGTATCCTCTCCTGGTACGACTGAAGGATGGAGAAGCAAGTGAAAAGGTTGGGTGGCTTGCACTGCTCCAAAAACTCGTCGGCAAGGTAAACGGCGGGAAATCGAGGGTTTTCGGCTGACGGATAAGGCTTCCTCAAGAGAGACGTGTCAGCTCCAACCTGACTGTTGATATAGAGCATGGCGGCGGCGATGTAGACATCTTGCGTCTCGCCGGAGAGCGGCGCGTCGTAACGCCCAGGACTCCAGAATCCGGGAACAGCTTGAACTGTCACGGTCTTCCTGTATGGCAAAGGCCGCGCTTGCCACAGTTGGCTCCCATCCTCGCCTTGGAGCAAAAGCTCCAGGACAGTGACAGAGCAGGGAAGCGCCTGTTCGGAGCTCGGGGTAGCTTTCGCCGCGGGGTCTGGATGCCACTCCAAGGGCTCGGTGGGATCCTCCATTTCTGGAAAGACGGGACCTGGCCTCCTCTTCATGCGAATACCCGAGGGCTCAGGCACCCACTTCAAAAATGAGCCAAAAGCCCAGCGCTTCCAGAATGCATAAGCCTGCTCGTCGTCGGCGATAATGCCCCCGGTCAGTTCCGTCGTCGCATGGTGCCATGCGCGGGCCACTCTCTCCTTGCGAGCTTCCTCCCCGTCGCCAGCACTGACGTACATCTCAAGGCACGACTTGTAGTCATCGACAAAGCTCGACAGAGCTCCGCGTGTCTCCTCATCCGTGGGAATAGGACTCTGAAGAGCCTTCCCGCTGGCAAACACCACCACCTCAGCCCTCGAAACGACATAAGGGAGCTTGACAGTCGCATCTCCAAATCGGAACTGACACAAGGACTGAACAGGAAGCCCTCTTGGGCAAAGCGGATTCAGAGTCAGCACAGAAGGACACCTCTTTACCCGCTCCTGTCGCCACAACTCGTCCCTGGCCTTTGCGAGATCATCGATAAAACGCCAGAGATGATCCCGCTGCCCGCTGACACTGATGCTGTCTAGCAGGCCATCACGGTTCGCCAGGTTCAAGCCAGCATGTTCCTCGACCAAGCCAATTTTCTCAGCGTCGATGAGCATTGCAATGGTCGGCAGCCAGACCAGGTCGTACACCTTGTTGTCGGATAGACCGTGATAGCTCTGGAAAGCGTTGACAAGCTGGACGCGCTCCTTAACGACGGTAGATGCGAGCTTTCGGATGGTATACCACGAGTGCGCGTTGTAGCCAGGTTCCTGCAGCGCCGCCGCTGCCGTCTCAAGCAGCTGGACGACAACGTTGTCTGCGGCCACGACATTTGCCCTCACCGTGTCGATCGGAACAGCGCCAAGTCGGTCGTTCGAAGGGATGGCAGCAAGCATATTCAACCCCTCGCGCGTAGTGACGACACTGTCCTGGTAGAGGCGGCTCACTGTTTGAGGATCTTTGTCGAACCTCCTTGCCCAGCGAAGTGTTTTAGAGTAGAGCTCAACGGAGCCAGACGCGATGCTGAGAAAAAGAGCCGACGTTGCCCAGAATAGACGATCGTTCCAGTCGCGGCTCTGGCTCGCTTGCAACATCCGAGGCTTGATGAGCTCTTCGACCTTGCTGAGCACGTCTGAGTCTGCCCTTCGTGGGTCCTCGGGATCCAGTCGTGTCACAGCGACACAGTGAACTATCGGGAAGTCCCCTCGAGAGCTAAAGGGCGGCTCATCCGGCTGAGAGAGGATGGAGTGACCAGAAGATCCGAACCTCCGGGAAAGATAAGTGTTGTCCGGTCGTGCTTCTGATAAAAGATTCAAAAGGCCGACTGCTTTGTCGGGGGGCAGCAAGACGAAGAGCTGGGCAGGGATGGTTGTCGTGCTCTTGAGCTCCTTCAGCTTCACCTTGACTTCCTCGCGCGGCCCTTCAATGTCGATTCCGTACTTCTTCGGGTTGCGAAGCAACCATACCAACAGCTCCCATCGATACTCCCGTTTGACACGCAGAATGTCCGGGTAGTCCTCGATCATGGGTAGAATAGACGCCGGCACCAGATCAAGAAGAGCCCGGAGAACGCCTCCGGCCCTGGCATGGCGCTCCTCGGTCGGCACGTTGTTCCACCAGCGGACGGCGTGGAGCAACAACCCATCCTTATCGAAGTTCAGCTCGTGGGCAAGTTCCGGCCACCTCTTGAAGCAGGCGAGAATCATGTCCCAAGTCTTGTCGCGCGAACCAGGAGGCGGTCTTCTCCTCGCCATCTTCAGCGTCAGGCGGAGCAGAACCTCCTTGTAAAAATCGGGTGCATCGATTTTCAAATCCTTGGCATAGCAAACGTCAATAACCTCGGCTGCATCCCTCTGCACCTTTCTCAGCTTCTCTTGGCTCAGCAACCACTCGACGCCGTCTAACTTGTTGGATCGTTTCCTCGGGCCTCTGAACTTCTCGTCTTGGCCAGGAAGAAGATAATCCGGGTAGGCAACACTTCTCGCTCCAGGGGTATGCGACGGAGACGGCGCCGCCGTGTCCGCAGGCTTGCGGTGCCACTGCGCTCGAAACTGGGCCGAACACGCGCCAAACAGCCGCCGGTACGATTCACGGAGCGGTCTCTCGTCGCGATCCTCGGGTAGATCCTGATCAGGGCTGCTCTTATACACCAGTCCGTACAATTCGGTTACGGCGTTCTCCTTCTCGGCTGTCGCTGCGGGGTCCTTTTTGCCACCTGGTGCGCCAATGGCGCTGCACAGCGCTTCGACATCGTGGACGCTCAGCTCGCGCAGCAGAGCCGCAACGCCTGGTGCGCCACCGAGGGCAGCCCATGCGGCGCGAAACTGAGGGCCGGCTCGCAGGGCGGCCTCGAGCTGGCTGATTGCGACGCGTCGAATCGACGCGCTGTGTTTTTGTTTGAGGCCTGCGGCAATGGCGTGCGGATCGCGATTGTGCGTGATGTACTGTTGAAAAACTACAGGCGGGAGCGCACTGGTTTCCGTCGCGGCGAGCAGTTGAGAGGTTAGTGATGCCGCATCTATGGTTTGGAGTGCCTTGGTCAGGATTTCGGACATCTCCGTGGGTGCCGCTGCCCGAAGTTGGCGATGGAGTGTGCTGTTCGCCATGGTGGGTCCGGGTTTGTCTCAGACGGGAACGTGCAGCTTCGCGGCTCCGCGTGTGCGAGGTGAGCGAGACCGTTATTATAAGTGACAGACGCCTATGGTGAGACGGATTGAACGTTGGGGAGGGCCGTTGTCGTTTTTGAGGGCTGCTGTTTGGAGTTGAGCTGAATCTGAGTCAGACGGTTGGAAACAGCGCACTACGAGCTCATCTTGAATTAGCTCCTCCCTGCAGATGCAGGCGAACGGGGGCAGCTGCGCCCGGAGGTAGGGGGTCTGGGCGGGTGATTGGCTTGGCTTTCAGGGGCTGAGCATCGGACCTCGAAAACGGCGATCGGCCCCGAATCCTATGGCCCACCTCCGCTCGTGTTTGCGGGGCCCCGGTCCAATCGGCCACAGGTGGCAGCAAGGCGTTTTTGCATGTCTGTCTCCACGACTCCGACGAGAACACGTGCGGGTTGGCGAGGCGTTGGGCCCCCGAACTAAAGTTGGAAAAGGTTCGGCATCAAATCAAATGCACCAAGCAGGTAAGACGTATTGTGCATGAGGTCACACAAAATGTGACAGGGCAAGAGTCCGAGGCAACCACTGCTCGCTGATTCCAAAGCTTCAAAACCAGGTCGTCTTATCTCAGCATGTTCTGAGAATGAAGAGTGAGAAGCTTGTCTTTTTCCGAGAAAACTCGCCCCCAATCGAGCATACATCCCCGTTATATATACCACCGCAGCCTGTCTGCTATTGGGCGCGCGTTTCGAGCACAAGGTAAAATCTGGAAGTTGGGTTTATCCTCACAGAAAACATTGGCCAATACCTAATACTCTCTGACGGGGAAAATGAGCTTTGAACAATGCGACCACACAATCTTTGTTATAACATCAAGAGCCTGAATTTATACTTGTTGGTCGAAGCGTTTGTCTCAACGGCAGTGGTGATCACCAACAAACGACAAAGAAGAGGAAATACGATTGCTTCGGTACGAATACAATGTCTCAAACTGCAGCAAAAGCAACAACTTGGGTAGTACATCATGTATTGGCCTTCCCTGAAAAGCAAACCTCCAGGATATTCAAAGTATTCAGTTGCTTGGGAGACCTTATAGACTTCACCACCCCTGGCTCGGCCTCTGCTCACTAGCAATTCCCACGCTGAGGCCCAACCCCCACGGCTCCTTGTTGTTGATCCACAGCCCAGACAGCCCTCACCTCCCCACAGCCCCGATTCCCGCCCGGCCTCGCATCCCCATCCGTAAAACAGCACCCCTTATTATCCGAAAAGAAACACGCCTCATGATCCGAAAAGCAGCAACCGCCATTCTTGCTAAAGAAACAACCTGCATCCTCCGAAAAGCAACACCCGCCGTTTCTCGAAAAGAAACAACCCTCCGTATCGCTGAAACAGCAGCCGCCCATGTCGCTGTAAAAACACCCTCCCGTTGTGCTGCAGCAACAGCCAGGCGAGGACTCGAGGGTTGCTTTAACGGTAGGGTCCATGGTGTAGTAGACTTTCATTGGTTTTGGCGGGGTGTATGGGGTGTCGTAGGTTTGCTGGGAGGATAACATTCCATGGCAGGACGAGGGGGCGGAGGATGAGAGGGAAGAGACGGTCGCGGGGCGTGATGGGTTAGTCGTTGAGGGTGTCGTTGGTGATTGGGGGGATTGTCGGTTTTGGGACTCGGAAGAGGAGGCAGTGGTTGCAGCTTCGTAGGAAGGCGGCTCGTCGGGTGTGGTGTCATCAGCGAGAGGGATGGTTTGGAGCTGGCCGTTGGTGTAGTTTGGGGTGATGCTGCGCATCGCGGCTTGGGTTTTGCTGTCCATGGTCATGGCGACAAGTCGACGTTGATGGCAGTTGTGGACACCAGGTAACCCCGAGTCTGCAGTCGCTGGGAATGGTCGTTGGGTTTGAGCTGCGACGTGGTTGCCAAGAATCCCAATTGACGATACGATTTTTGTGGGGTTCAGGCGTGATGCATAGAGTGAGGTCAAAAGTTGAATGTTGATGGCCTGATTTTGTGCTGGATCGGTCGATTAAGTGTCCGTCTTACCAGGAGAGGGAGCTTATCACTGGTTCTCGGGTCCTGGCTCGTGAGTGGCTGCTGTTCGAGAACATGATGAGCTGCTGGCTTGGGATTCGTCATCGCCCCTCTATTTCCAGAGGCTGCCCTGAGAGAACGCGTAAGTTTATGCACCACCGCTACCTAAACAGGGCTGCAAGTCTCGAACAGAAATGAGGCACGTGATGAAACAAAAGGGACGAAAGTAAAGCTTCCCCATTGTGCTTGATTGCTCCATTATCGATTTTCAAGTCCCGTCCGTCACCATGCAAGGGCTTGTTCCCTCATCGCTAACCTGTAAAAATCAGGAAGAGCAGTTTGCGCCTCCGATAACCACGGTATGGCCCTTTGACCCTCTCGGAACGTTCAGACAACCCTGCTGTGACTCTCCCAGGGCCGTGTCTTGAGAACAGGAAGTCCAGATTTTGAACCCTCCATGATGTCAGCTCTGTGGCTTCAGCGCCCCAAACCGAACCGGGAACAAGGGAACACACAGTTGCCTTCATCTCCTGGCTGTGGTGTCACGAACACTGAGGATGCCCCTGGATTGATGTGGTTGTCGCAGTCTGGATGACCCGGGGATTGCGTGCTGAACTCTCCCATCGCCATACCATGGCAATCGCTGCCACGGTAGCCGGTGATTATGAACCCATTGGCGAGGTGGATACAACCGGGTATGGTGAGGATGGTGACGACGAGAGATTTGATAGGCATTTTTGGTGATTTTCGGTAATAGGTGGCTAAGAGGTAATCTAGGGAAGCAAGATCAATTTGATACAGCGCGTAGGACCGATAGACGTGAGATGGTTCAGGTGTGTATTCGAGTTCTTTTCTGGGATCTCAAGGGCGGGAGACGGGAGCTCGGGACATCGTTGAGAGACTCCTTCCGCAGTTGGTCCCCGACGTGCTGCGCCGAGCAGTTTGTGGGAAGTGCCCCTAGCCGTGTCCAAGACGCTTGCTGTATCGGCATTCTTCTCCAGTTAACGCGGTTTCTCCAACCGCAGAAACATACCAAGCTTTGTGATCCGCTCCATGTTCAAGGCAATTTTTAATTAGGCAGCGGCGTTCAGGCAGGCAGGCCATGGCTACTCACCAGCCAAGTCCCTTCAAAAAGGTTCAATTTTAATACAAAGAATAAGCTTCCATTGCGGATTCGTCGACGATCGAGGCACGGATCTGAAGATTTAGGATGTTTGTCATCATCAGCCTGGGTATCCACGATGAACATCAAGGTACGAACGTCTCTGCCAATCGTGCCGGTGGAAGGCACTGGCTTTTACAAGGTCGTTGGGGAATGGACAAATTATCTCAATATGGATTTCGCGTCCGCTTTGGCCAAGATCCCCGCAAGCTCAACATGCTATCGTTGGTCCCGAGACTGACAGATCTTGCAGGACTCAGTGTTGTTTTATTGGAGGAGGAGGACGTCGGAAAGAGGAGACTATAACGAGGCGGGTTTTTGTTCGGTTTGTTGAAGATTTGATTGTTGGCGTCAGTTAGGACTATTCATCGGAAATCTGAACGCAAAATTCCAAAAAGTACCCAGCCCAGACTCGAACTGGGAATTTTCAAGGCTTAGCAGGGCAACCGTCCACACCTTCCTCATGGTGGAGGAAGCCGATCACGGGAGCCACTGGGCCATAGAACAGTATACCTATTTCTGGGTGACAGGTTACCCCAATGCCCTGCCCTATATGGGAGATGGCCATTAATGATAAACACAAAGGAAGAGTTTGCCCATGGAAGAAGACGGGACGAAATTTAGCTCAGCAATACTCCCGAGAAAGCCGTTGACGCGAGACTGTGATCCTTGTCCTCCAAGCTTTCCGAGAATCCGGGGAAGGCCGCCACCTCCGCGAAACGCCACCAAGACGGGCCCGTCCGCATTCGCAGCGTCTTGGCGTCGCACTGCAGGTACACTAGGTGCACTATCGCATCTCGTTCGGGCAGTTTCCCGAGAAGAAGTCAAAGTGAACCAGTCCTAAGGTGAATGTCGGAGGCGGCTGGTAAAACATGGAATCCAACATTTCATCCCGTTGTGGGCTTCTGCTTCAGCTCGATGCGCAGCTGAGGAGTGGAATTCCCTCGATTTCTCCGGAATTCTTGGCGTGATGCAAAGGTTCGGGCGCAAGCCAGGGTGGCGCTATGATTGGCCGAAGGTTGACCCACAGTGCCAGCTGGATTCGCGCAGCTGTGAATGGCAACTTCCAGAACCTCGTCGACGTCACATGTGACACGCGCCTGTCACGCTAGATATATATCGCCAGAATGCACAAAATTTGTCACTCGCACCTGCATCCTCCTTCGATTCTCATGGCCGCTTCAAACACCGATCACAAAGTAATCGATTTTTCAATCGTCGTCGAGATTCAGTATCACAATCACGGTTACCTCATCGGCCAGCAGAAGCAACAACCTGAAATCGGATCATCACTTGCAACACCGTCCAACCACCTGCTTACTCATCACTGAGAAGAGGTAAGACGAGATGTCCGACCACAACACAACCACCACCACGACCACCACGAGCATGGCGATGTACTGTCACGCATGCCACAACCAGTGGCAGCAGCAGGCGGATGCCATTGAATGTCCTGCTTGCCGCAGTGCATCTACGGAGATTGTTCGCGAGTCCCTCCTATCACCGTTGAGCCGGCAGTCGCTAACAGAGCCACAGATCACTCCAGAAAATGATCCTCGCCGCTTCCACAACCGGCAATCAACCGACAGCAATGCGCCTGTCGAGTTTCAGCCCACATCCACCTCCAACACACCAAGCAGTCCCGACCACGAAATGAGGGACGCACCATCAACCACCCGGCCCGAGAACGCCGCCCCGGCACAGGAGCAAGACCAGTCTCGACCTCCACGTACGCCACGACCTGAGTTCGTCTTCATGGTTCCTCCGCCCGCGATCACGTTCTTCACCACCATTGTGAGCGACACCCATGTCCCCCCACCGAACGCGGCCGGACCGAGAGGTCCGCCGGTGGCCCACTTCGGCATCAACTTCTTCTTCCCGCAAATGCCCCCCCACGGCCCCACTCCGGCTGCACCGCCGTCCACCGGCACCACTACCCCGGGACAGTCCACCGAGACCGCAACCCAAGGAAACGCCCAGTCCCAAGAGCAATCCCAAGAGCAATCGCAGCCACAGCAGCCTCAGCAATCTCAACCGTCTACTCCCCATTTCGACAGCGGGATGCCGCCCATGGTCCCCGGCTTCCTGGGCGCTCTCCTGACATCAATCTTCAACCCCGCCGCTGCTGCCTTTGGCGACGCTGTCTACTCCCAGGAGGCCCTCGACCGCATTATCAGCCAGCTCCGCGAGCAAGCCGGACCCGGTGGCGCACCTCCCGCCTCACAAGCCGCGATTGACAAGCTTGAAGTTCGGGAGCTCGACGAGAAGATGCTTGGCGGCGAGTCCAAGTCGCGCTGCGTCATATGCGTTGACGAGATGAGCGTTGGAGAGAAGGCTTCCGTCCTACCTTGCAGCCACTTCTTCCACGGAGAGTGTGTGACCCCCTGGCTGAAGCAACACAACACTTGTCCCGTTTGCCGAAGATCGGTTGAGCCCGAGGTCAAGACGGGCAAAGGTGCAGAGTTTACGCAGGAGGCGCATCAGCATCATGAGACGCAGGCAGGATGCCCATAGATTCCGATTGTTGATGACAAAGGTGGATTATAGGTACAAAGGGCGACTGGAAATGGCGTTACGACCTGGGATGGGCACAGGAGTGGCACAGGGTCCTGGTTGGTCATGACAGCACCACTCAGAGTGGAAGACTGCAGATTGGTTTGCATTTATGGGTCTGGTTTGAGCATGGCGTTCCGGATGGGTATACCAAACTTTGCGGGCGGCGTTTAGGCCCATGGGTTGACAGGTTGCGCGAGTCGCAACAAGCTGGAGGCATAGATGATTCATCGGCTACAATCATCTGATAGAAAGCATAATACAGACATCAGGGAATGAAAATGCTCCATTGGCAATGTGAAACCCATTCCTCAACCCTCCCAAACCAAGCCGCTCCCAGATGTGACATGGCCGTACATTGAGCAACAGCTATCTCCGCCATGACGCTCCGAACACCCACCCAACCCGTCACGCTCCCTGAGGAACCTCATACCCAATGTCCAGATACTTGATATTTCATGCTCCCTCTAGTTCGTAATACCATAAACCCACGACCTTCATACCCATCCGAGACGCTCGCCGCTGGATGCTTGCTGCAGAACCCTGGGTCGCATTGGCGCATGATTACCATCACGTCTTCAAACCATCACACACCTCTCAGCCACGAGACAGGGCATATCACTCAGATAGAGATCAACAAAGGAAACCATCGGTTTGGATACGGTGCGCCGCCCCTTTTCCAGACTAGTTGGACCCGAGTGGACGCCTGTTTTCCGACTGCGGGCCTGCCGACTACTAGAGCCGCTACCGACTGCATGGCTGTGCCGTCTTGAACAGGACCATCGCATTTTCTAGGATCCGGAGAAATAAGATTCGGGTGCTAGGTAAATCGACGCAATGGGTAGATTGCCTGGTTGAATCCCTGTCTGGCCTGCGTTCCTCTTGCAGACGCTGCCATCCATGATCAGCTCGTTACCACGCAGTTCGACTTGCTCGGCAGGAAACCTCGGCCCGCGTGCGAATACGTTCCTAGCCCTGAGACGAGTACGATTTTGCAGAGCCCCTGCAGGCTTGCTGGGAGCAGCTCTGGGCCAACAGCACGCCTCTGCAGCTGCAGAACCTTGCAGTCTCTTCCTCCACCGCCCTATCAATGGGGCTACATCAGAAGTCTATCTCGCTCCGGCTCCAACTGCGCTGCGGTACTTGTTGCTGGAAAGCGGTGAGCAAGAGAATGTCGTCACTCGAGTCCCGGTGGCTGCTGTTGTCTGAATCGATCTGCATCTGGTTCGATCTGCCGTCATCAGTTCCTCGCATTCTCGCTGATTGAAAACTCGGCGTTAGCTCGACAGAATCGAGGCTCACCGTCCGACGTTGGAATAGTGCAGGTGATGCGGCGCATGGATTCAGCCTGAAGGGTTGGCTGACTTGGAAGCGTCAGCTTCAGCACCTCGATCGCTGTGCGGTGCAGCGGCGGTGTCGAGTATCGCGATGAGAGGCTTCTTGAGCATGGTGATTGCGGTCTGGAGCTGGGCTGCGACGTCCCGGGTGGAGCGAGATTTTGAGAGAACGTGGCTGTTGCTGTACGAGACGCCCTTGAAGTGATCGGACAGGGCGTGTGGAAATTGATGAACTGATGTTGGTGTTGATTGGGTGGGTTAGGGGATCGCTGCTATGGCTGCCTAGGCACGAAGGATTTTGACCGGAGCTCCACAACCCTTTTCGGCAGGGCAGATTCGAAACACGACCATTCCTTTGCACGGAAGACACGGCACACGGATGGATCCCCGTGGACCCTGTGCCCAGAATGACCAATCACAATTCGACAAAGAGTTGCTGAATGTTACACAGGGACCACTTGCCGAACAGTAACGACCGTGCCGCCAACTCCCACGGTAAGAACGGCATTGGCACTGTGGGCTGTGTTCAAGAAAGTCAATATTGGATAGGATGATGGACCTGTGGGGCGTTACGCAACGTCCTCGACTGCGCCGCTTGCGAGTTGGTCCGAGTTGGTTCGGATCCTCCAACAAGAAATGCCACGGCACTCTTCCCATTTCCTTTCTGAACACGAGCAACGACCACAGTACGGTCGAAAACGACACCCTTTCCCAATGCCTTTTCCTTTGCAGTTATGATCTCAGTCGCTCCCAGGCGTCTGCGCGCCATTCTTTTGTGGCTAGCGACAACTGCCTTCCTCGTCTTCCTCCTCGCCTGGACGCCCCCGGCGCGACGCGTGTTGCACAAATCCGAGCAGAACCCGCAATTCGACACCGACCAGCCACCAGACTCCGAAATCGCCATTCCAAAGTCAATATGGCAAATCTTCTACCCCCCTCGGGGCACTACAATCATCAAGGAGGGCTACCTGCACTCGAACGACTGGATCGAGATGGCTCCGGGGTACACCTACACCCTGGTCGGCACCCTTGAAGCCGAGACATTCCTTGCCGAGCACTTTTCCCACCGACCAGAGATCGCGGCGACGTACCACGCGCTCAACAACTTTGGTTCCAGGTCGGATTTCCTGCGCTACCTCATTCTCTACGTCTACGGAGGCATCTACAGCGACATCGACACAAAGCCCATTGTCCCTTTGAATGCCTGGTTACCTCCACAACGACGAAGGGATGTCCACCTCCTCGTCGCCCTCGAGCACGACGAAGTCGTCGATTCGCAGCCGGAGGATTTTGTCTACCCGGTGCAGTTCTGCCAGTGGACCATCGCCGCGGCGCCAAACCACACCGTCTTCGCGAGGATGATTGACAGGATGTTGGTGAGCCTGCACGACGTCGCGAAGAGGCAGGGTACCCCGCTGGACAGGGCGAAGTTTAGAGATTTTGATGTTGTGAATACCACAGGGCCGGTGGCATGGACGGAGGTGGTGTTGGGTGTGCTGCAGGACATGAACGAGGGCTTCGACTCGTACGGAGATCTTGTCAACACAAAAACGACGAGATACTTTGGGGATGTTGCTGTTTTGCCCTTGTCAGGGTTCCGGGCGGAGTGGTATGATGAATGGGGGTTGAGTTGGGAGAAGGAGAGACGGCCGCTGGTTCGGCATTTCTTCAAAGGGGGGTGGAAGAAGGAGGCATGAGGTAATCTAACAATGAATGTAGAATTAATATACCCGCGGAGGGTATCGTCAGTACTCATAACTCTGTTAACTAAGAACCTAGACGTCTTACTTTCGACACCGGCTCCTCGTGAGGCTGCTCCCTTGAGGTCAGTGTCTTGGGGCTACGGGGGAGAAGAATGTGGGTGGCTCTTGTGCCGCCAAAGCTAGAGATACGGCTACAGTCGAACCACTTCTCCGGTGTCAGTGCGTGGGTAAATCGGCGCATGGTCATCGCGCTCAGAGACTTCTTGAACAAAAAATCAGCGACCATGGCCATCGTTCCTGCCCGTCACATGCGACACCGCATTGCAATATTTTCAATAATCCTCCAACATCACTAATTGTCTAGACATCCGCCGATTTGGAGCCTTTTCTTACCTCTATCGAACTGTTGCCCCCCGCCGACTCAACTAAAGCAGCGAAAACAATGTACCGAAACAAACCGTGACGTGTGCGTGGCGGCCGTCCAGTCTCCACTTCATGTGCCACCAAAGTCAAAAAAGCTCTAGACACCAACGACATGGGCCATGTTTCCCTGCCATCGGCAAATGATAAATCTAACCTTAAAGAACCCACAAATTCGGCAAACCCAGTCATACGGCAAAGACTCACATCGAGGCGGGTGACTCTGCTGGCCGAGGCGATTTTCGGAGTTATTTTTACGCTGAAAAGATTCGTCATGAGGAACAACAAGGAAAGGTCCCGGAAGTTGGGTTGTGTGCTTCAGGGGCAGGAGCGGCATAGCGTTGCAGGATGCAAGTCGGCGTTGCTACCCATCCCGACGTCGTCGCTGGGGCTCCGTCTGGGTCTCCGGTTTCAGACACAGCATCCGTTCCGCGTCTGCGGCATGATGTGGGGCATACGGCCTCGGTTCCGGCATCGAGTCCGGCATCTCCAATTTCAGCGGTTCGTCAGGCCTTGAAAGCATGCTTCCCGCGGCTCCCACGCGTGGGGGAATCAAAACAAGGACCTGTTCTCTCTCCGGGAGGCATGGTCCAGGAGGCCGAATCTCAGAATGTACAGGACAAAGAGCTTCTAAGCTTTGGTAAGGTTTTCTTCTTCAAGTTTTTGTGTCGATGTCCTAGCCAACTCTATATGTCCGAGGCACTGATAAGTTTTCTTGCTATTTTATTCTTATTAGAAGTGCCAGAGACTCCTACTGTTCCACCCCCTTCCCGCCGCCCAGATAGAATGGCGCATCGTCGTGAGCGTCAGCGGCGCCGCATGTCGCCCTATATCCGGCCATCGCCTGCTTCACCAGCTCTTCAAAGCAACGCCAAGCCCCAAACGAGTCGTGTGGGCACTCCTCTGCCTCAATGCGGTGGCAGGCCGCTGGTGACAGCTCCATATCCCGGCCACACAAGCGGTATCATCCGGGCTGAGCGTTTCCTCAGGACCGTGGCAAAGCACAACGCCGCGTTTATTGCTCGCGACTTGACGAAAGGCCCCAGTTTCGAGGGCCTGACGCACTGGACGCAGTTGTTGGGGCTGATGACCTGGAGAGAATTGAAGAATCAATTTGCCGATCATGTCGAAACACCACAGGAGTCGATGGCTATGGTGGATCAAGCACCGTTGATCCGGGAGGGACTTCAGAAGACTGCTACGCCACCGAATCCCAACATGCCGCCGAAGGGGGGTTTCACGCTCCGAGAAACATGCAGGGTGGGTATCTAGGGACGCACGAGCATGGTTTGCCTGATGATTCGTTCTGGGACGGGTTTACCATGTGGGATCTTGGCCCGGGAATACCGCCAGGGGATGCTAAGGGTAGCACGGACGTCCCGTCCGGAAACCAGAGTGGTTGTCCTCCAGCACGTCCGCATGAGAGAGCTGCAGGCTATCCACACCAGCCCGCTCAGATTCATCCTCTATATCTCGCTGAGCTTCACCGTCATCGAAACGCAGCTAGCTACCAAGCAGGGATTGCCGCGGGTCACCCCAGCAGTTTCAAAGCAGCCAACACCATCAGTCGACGATCTGCCCTTGCTACCC
Organism: Podospora aff. communis PSN243; assembly: GCA_033296975.1. Classification (NCBI taxonomy): domain Eukaryota; kingdom Fungi; phylum Ascomycota; class Sordariomycetes; order Sordariales; family Podosporaceae; genus Podospora; species Podospora aff. communis PSN243. The sequence goes on along the minus strand of MU865915.1, from coordinate 728,190 downwards.
TCATTGTACCAGGGCATACAGAAACCCGAACATTCCAGGCTATTACCTACAATAGCACTCGGCTACTCATCCATATCACAACTCCACGGTCTATCCTCCCTTTGTCGGAGCCGGTCAATACTACAACACACCACCAGCTCACCCGCAACAGCCTCAGCAGTATCAGTACGGACACGCCAGGGTCCATCCCGGCAATGCAAGCGCCAACCCAAATAGGACCGCTACCAATACGACCCATCCTCAACGACACCAGCAAGGTTCTCTACAAAAGCACGCCAGCGTCCCACCCAGCCAACCCATTCCCCGCGACCCCCCTCAGCCATGGCCCACCCCACCCAAAACTCCAGTCGCGACTGTTTCTTCCGAGGACCCGAGCAACATCGAAAAACTTAGTACTGGTTACGACAACCTCACACACGATGACATGGAGGCGTTGGGAAACATCCCCGCATGAGGGATGAGCTCTCAACCTGATGGCTTTCTAAACGAAGTTCTGGGCGAGTCAGAAGATTCAGGGCTGAAAGATTGATTGTGGGGGGCGATCATAAGGGGCTATATTGCGTGGGCTGGTTCCGCGGTTACTGTCACTATTGGTTTTTGGGGGCTGTTTATTCTGGCGCTAACAGTTTGTTCGAGGCGGCAGGCCAGGAACGGAAGATATGATACCCAAAGTTTAACTAGAGTAGATCATGACTGTGAGACCTCGCAATCTGTACAGTCGGGTGTGAAAATCGTGAGGTGTATTGTAGGTAATGAAGTGTGCCGAAAGCGCAAAAATCAAGAGGTCGGGGAAGACATGTTGCGTTGGTGTTGTTTACGGCAAATTCGACATCATATAGCTCCCCGGCAGGCAAATGGGGAGCCTGTATCCTTCTGTCCTTGACGTATGGATGTCTTCAACTAGTGTGGCTTGTAAATAACCCACAGTAAAGGTCAACCCAAACTATACACACAAAGATACCCAGTCATTACACTACCTAATATACAGCTGACACAAAGGGTACCCCATCCATCTCCTATATCATGATCTTGTGTCGTCAAATTCCATCATCATAGCGCCAAATACCTTCCACCAGCCTACCATATCAAAACAAATACAAGAAATGAACGAAATCCAGCCAAGGTATCTCCAACTCCAGCCCAACCCAACCTCCAACGCCACCCAACTGCTGGTGTCGTACATCACGACACAGTAACCCGATTCCGCTCACCCAACTCAATAGACTGCAGGTGTCCATAATACACGTCGACATCCTCCTTCACAGTGATTCTCTCAGCACTGTCATGTCGAGAAAAGGCAGTATCAAACAGGGTCTCTCCCTTCCTCTGCCTCCTGCTCTTTTGCTTCGCACTGCCAATCGTAGGTGGCGGCGCGTTGCCACCACCAAACCCATTCTTCTTCTGATCCGTCGCACCACTCCCGCCCCAGGACTCGAAGCCGAATAGCCTGCGGACAAGGCCCCAGAAGAATGGAACATTGGCGATGATGACTGCTGTGCTGGCTTCACCATTGTACCATGCCAAGAAGACAAGTTCGTGGGGCATGACAAAGTTGAAAACGCGGTTGAGGATGGCAAGCAGGACGACGAGAACACCGAGGCTGAAGACGCCGCAGAGGATGATCTTTTGACGGAGCGGAAGGCGAGTGCGGATGATCATGGGGATCGGAATGGCGAGCATGAACAGATCGGAGGAGACATGAAGGATGGTGATCGTGATAAGGTGGTGATGATAATTCTTGCATTGATCTTGAGGAGGGGAGTCAGCAAGGTGCGGCGGACCAGCGAGAAGGATACCCACCATTGCCGGGCGGAATGGGCACCGCCCAGTAGTTATGAATCGGCCGGCACCAGACTCCAAGGTAAAGCACCTGGACGAGGATAAATGTCACAACGCAGTAGCCAAACGTGACCTTTACCGCAAGGCTCTCCCGAAGCCCAGACCTGCAAGCGAATTCGTCAACACCACCGTCAACTAACCCACGAAAAGAAACCAGAAAAACTCACGTCATCCTCCCATACAGAATCAACAAGCAAAACTTAACCAGCCACAGGGTCGATATCATAAATTCCTCCAAGGCGACAAGCATCTTGCTCCCCCACACCGCATTCGCAACCTGCTCCTCCGACCACCCCTCCGTCGCTCCCTCTTCCACATAATTACTCCCGTGCGCAGCAATCTCGTTGGTCGACCACGCCACGCCCGCCAGCGACGCCAGCGCGACAACCATCAGGTAGTCATCCACCTTGAGGTCCTTCCAGAACTTGGGGCCGGCGAGCAGGCGGCGCGAGATGAAGCGGCAGATGACGGCGACAAGCGCGAGCGCCCACAGCGACCACGCGCACGCGACGAGGGCCATGTCGTAGCCCCTTCCGAATTCCGAGGGGGAGAGCATCGTACGGGGCGGGAGGGCGGTGGTGAGGATAATAATAGAAATTGCTGGCTGGTCTCTGGGTCTGGCAATCCCGAAGCGCGAGCTGGTCTGTGTGCCGGACAGCAGCGGGAGTGCGGCATGCCCCGAGGGCGAGGTGCTTTATTTCTTGAGTGACAAACGGCAGTCTCAGACGTCGTGGGTTTGAAGACGTAAATCACGGCGGTGGGGATGAAGATCCCGTCGCGGGTCAGAGGAATGATGGTATATAATCAGGTGTTCAAGGCCAGCTTAGCTACCAAGGTGCGCGGACAAAAGATAACGGAAAGTGAAGGTACGATGGGCCAAGATCACATTGCATCTCAGGGAAAGAGCGACCTGGTGATGCGGTGGTCGACTTTCAGGTACGTCACTCAATCAACGCAAACGCAGTGCCTTGCCATGTCTCGGGGGAGGAAATCCATCCCTTCGTCGTTTGTCCCCCTTTTTTTTTTTTTTTTGGCTGGAACGGGCAAAGCGATGCATTGCGAGGGCGCTATCATCTGCACAGCATAGGCCAACGGGCACAGCAAGAGATTCCGGGGTGCTTCAGGATGGGGGGGAAACGAGCTGAAGAGATAAGGATGAAGCATAGGACGTGCTGGCCTAATAGGGTCAGCGATCAGCAAGAGGCCAGAGCGGGCCTTCCCCGGTCGCCAGAAAGGGGAATCGGCCGTCGGCGTTGTCCGGTGGGCGGCCCCAGCGGCCCCGGCTGATACGCGGTCCTCCACAATTATTATCGGTGGTGCTACACTTGGCGGACGGGCAACTGGATGGCAATTCTGACAGGAAAAGCGCGGGGGCGTGGGGGAAGCACGTTCAGCTCTGCGAGCGGCCGTCGTCCAGCCGCTTCCAGCCGCCGCGCAGCCCCTGAATGCATCCCGAAACGGTCAAAACACAACGGTCTCTTCAGGTGTCGCCCTATTGCGACAGCTGCATCTGGAGCGTTTGGCATCAAACAAATTCAGATCACACTTGAGGCTGGAAGCAAAGAGCATTGCGCGCGCAATTTTTGATTGTAATGACTGTGGTGGCAACAAAAACTCGAACAAAACATCCCAAGTGCACTGGGAACAGCATCAAAACCCCAAGCCAATGGCAAGAAGGAGTGAACTGGGGGAAGGCAAAAAAACACCGAGCACTACATCCCGTCTCATCCCTCCGCCTCGATATTACGTGGGCTCGCCCGACTGCCAGCCCCGCAGACAAGGCAAAGCCACAGCGACGCTTTCTTGCGAGTTTGCGGCATCAGAGAATAACGAGCGGGCAAGTCGCAATGTTAAGGTTGATGAACTGCACACCGTTCTGAGGCCGGGGGGAACCCGGTTAGCAATCAAGTCAAAGTTATCGGAGAATATTGGGGGATGGAACTTGGAAAGCTCACCTGGTTGTTGTTGGTCGCGGTCGGGTCGCAGCAAACCTTGGTTCCGCTGCAGCTGCTGGCAACTTGGATGACATTGCAGAGCGCGGCAATATTGAGGAGACCGATGCCAAAGCAGCAGAGAGTCTGGTCGGGCTGGTTGCACTCGGTCACGGTTCCCGTGCGGGCTTCCAGAACGGCGGGTTCGGCGGGAGCGGGAGCGGCAGCGGCCGTCATGGCAATGGCGAGGAAAGTGAAGATGGCGTTGGTGAGCTGCATGTTGGCGGTTGGGGGGGGTTTTCTCTGAGAGAAGTGTCTCGGTGATGTGTGGAGTTTTGGTGATGCTTCTGGATGCTCGGTAGCTTGACGAAGATGAGTAGCTCTGGAAAGCCAGGAGCGAATGCCGGTTCTTATAGAATCCCGGATCGTCCTGACAGCCCTCTCTCCCTTTGTCGGATATCGTGAGGCTCTCCTCCCATCGGAATCTCATTTTCGTTGTTTCTCGAGCCTCCAAGTCGTCGACATCACCAGTCTATGTCTGAACCCGAAGCTTTCAATCTCCGGGCCAATAGCTTCAGCCGCGTTCGATGGAATAGGGAAGTTGTGTTGTCGATCTCCCTGATTCGAGGACGTCAGCGGTCAGGAGGTGGTTGTTGTGTACACTTACCAATGCTTTTGAAGCCCCTGTCCAAATTTGGGGGCGAGTTACTTTGCCTTGGAATACCCCATGGCCGTATGCGTCTCCCCGATGGATTGATGAGGGACCTCCTGCGTTGTGACGACAGCGGCTTGGGCGGTACGAAGCCGGTTTGGAAAGAAGCTTCTCGCAAGGAGAAGTCGATGGCCAGTATATGTCAAGCAGAACTGGCATCTGGATTCGGTCAGAACCCGTATCACAACATGTTTCGTCCGTTGTGAGCCTTTCCGTTGTCTGGGGTAGTTCTACCGGCGTCATTGTCCAGGAACTCCGTTCTCCCTCTCCTCAGACAAGGCAAGGCTCAGCCTCCACAGAGAATCGAGCCCGTGCTCCCGATGTGAGCAGAGGACAGGATTCTTCCCGAATATGCAGCCATGAGATGTCATTCCTGTCAGGGGTGTCAAAATCGTATGTTGTGGCGTCCAACCAGTACTCACCAAGGGTAGCACAAACACCCCTATCCAACCTGAACACCAATCAACGGTTATGCATAGATGCTCGGCATTTCCCGAATTCCCGGGTTTCGCCTCACAGCATATAGCCGCCGAAGATTCCTGCCTTTCTCAGCTACACCAAAAGTCGACAGCCGTTCTGCGCAACGTCAAAAGTCCGGTTTGGTTGCTGGCATAGAGACGGCGCACTTTATTGCGGGCTGCTCGCCTCCATCCCCGAAGCACCACATCCGATTGCAACATCCGAAGAGAACATGTTGTGACGAAACCTGGTTCTGCCTTCCGAACTCGACGATGCTTGGCATGTGGTTGTTGACGTCTTGCAGCGGCGGGAGGTGGTGAACTTGTCTGCGTTTCTTTGAACCCGCGAGAGCCGCGAAGACGGTGCAATCCCCCAAGCTCCCGTCCCGATTGTTCCCCAGTGCCTCATTCTTGAAGAGGCTCATGCGCGCGGTTCGGAGGCAAAAGTCGACGAGTCATGGGCTTGCCGTCGTGGAGCCCTAGCCCCTGAATACCCCTGCCACCCCAATCGGCAAGCAGAAACGCCCCTCCACCCATTACCCTCTTTTCCGCACACAACAGTCATCAATCGGGTATGGTGTAGTGGCTAACATCGCTGACTCTCAACTTTGAGTACTCAGCAGCCCGGGGTTCGATTCCCCGATCCCGAGAAACCAGGCACGACCAAAAAACTACAGTGGGTGGAGACACTCACACATCTTCCGTAGTATAGTGGTCAGTATGTGAGCTTGTCACCTTCACTGAGGAAGACTTCGCTCAAGACCCGGGTTCAATTCCCGGCGGGAGAGGAATAGGAGGTGCCTGTCTTTTTGCTGAAAATCAGCCTCGTTCTGGTGTTCGGCGGCGCTCGGCGAAGGGAGGGCTGCATGGCTCCTGTGCCACGACGCCTTTTGGTTTCTCGGACGGAAAGTCGTTTGTCATGGAAGACGCGGTTCTTTCAGCTGGTCATTGGGTTGGAGCCTCCGATTTGAATTGGCGCCTGCGCGAGGAGGTGCTGCGAGCGGCAAATGATGATCGCTGGAAAAGAGATGTGCACGGCGCCCGTAGAGCCACGACCTTGTGAGGGAGATGATGAACTCGGTCGGCTCTTGCGGTGCCAGTTGAAATGGAAAGTGGTTTAGATTTCTTCGAAATTTATTGCCCCGAAGGGGTGCAAGTTTGCTCTGCTTTTGGAGTGGGACTCTCGAGGCGGAAGGATAGGCAGGCGCTCCTACCCACCGGCCGAATCAACGGGCAACCTGCGACCGCTGGCGACAGCTCACACCAGCTCCGCTTCAAGTCTCTGAAGCGGAGATGACCGTGATATCTTGGTTCCGCGTCTCGCAGACCAAAATCGTAAGATCCTAGTGTCCATTGTGCCCGCAACCCCGGAGTCTCGGCCGGGAACGTGGCTGCATCTAGGCGCACTCATCATGCCATCTAGACGCAATCATCATACGAGGCGCGGCTGTGATGCGGGGGCTGCAGTGATGATACTGCGCGTTGGAAAACATGGATCGCGGCGTTCTGGACACTTATTTTGAGTATAATAAACTGCCTCAAAGCCAACCTGGAAGTAAAATCCTTTCTCACCGCAAGAGGCGCACGTCACACTGATACACGTCCATGATGGGAATTCCTGTTAGTCTGATGAAAATCCTCGACACTTCATTAATTCCAGGTCCCTATGGTCTTGACCTCAAACATGTCGCACGACAGCTCCGGATGACCCTCGCAAACTTGATACCTTCCGAATCACTTCAAACCACCGTGGAAGTGGGACAACGCCGTTCGCGGCATTCCGGATACCCCTTTCCGATGGGCAGTTGGACACCAAGACCAAAGAGCTTTGTTCCATATAACTTGGTCCGCCCGTGCTCACACGTCTCTCTCCTGAGATTAACTCACGTCAATGCGACTTCCAAGTAGTCTGCCTAGTAGACTAGAATACTCTCGCCAGAGGCTATCAATGAGGCGACTGAGTGGTCACGGTGTTGAACTCAGTTCGGAATGTCTGAATGCCATTGTATCAGCCTTTGTGTGCTGGCCCGGGCTACCATAGCCCAAGCTTACCTAGCTATGATTACTCATGTCTCAATTGAGGTTGGATATCTGATACTAAAATTGTCTCATGTCCCATTTGGAGACCCGTCATGTCTTTGAAACTCGGGAAGAAGCCGCGCAGCCAGTTACGGATCTATACTGCTCGAATCGTGTCTACCATCCCAGTCAGCCGCCGCACCACAGCCCACTTGCTTGCTAGAGTAACCCCGCAAACTAGGCATCATACACTTCCTGCATGTCCGCAAACTGAACTTCCAACGCTTGGTCTAAATCAACGCCAGACACAGCGTCCACCGCCGCGTCGACGTGTGCTTGCAGCGTGGGATCAATCCCGTCCTCTGGAGTCTGCTGATCCCCGACACTTTCAGGCGGCTCGCTCACAGGAAGATAACTCTCCCCTACATCTTCGACCGGGCCAGTATCCTGCGTTTCCTGGGCGACTGCCTCCTTCGCCTTTCGTTTCCGGTTTGGTTTCGGGCCGGTGTACAGCGAGCAGGCCGAGGTGTTGTCAAACCACTTGCAGTTAGAGCAGCTGTTGTGATAACTTCCTGGCAGGACGCGACACGTTAGGAACGGCCCCAGTGCGTTCTTGTTTCGCCTCTCGGTGCACTGAGCACATGATAACGGAGCATCTTGGCCGCGAGAGTGGATGAGAAGGCCATTGACATAGCTGGGTCGTTGCGAGGCAATATGGCGAGCTGTGATCCAGCCCTGGACAAAGTAAATGACCTCCCGGCACGGAAGGCGGAAGATCTGGCGTTGGGTGTCGTGGACGAGAGGTGCGTCGGTCAGGGCTTGGCGGATGTAGATGGGCACCACTGACATGGGCCGTTCCGATTTGGCGGCGTTCCACGCCTGCACAAGGGGGTTCCCCTCGTACTCGGCCTCGCGCACTGTCATATTGGGGCGTCCGGGTGGTCGGCCCCGGCGCTTCTTGGGAAACGCGGCCGGCATGTCGGGTGGAGGCGCCGGCAGGACGCCCGACGCCGCAGATGCTTCGGCGGCAGGACTCGGCTGCGCGTCCATCGCATCCGCCTGCCCCGTCCCAACCGTCTCCGCCATCCCTCTTCGCTGCCGCGCCAAATAATCCGAGCAAACTTTGCGTCAGCGTGTGTGTGTAAGCGACAATATGGGACAGACGGGGGCGGCGCCCACCTACAAGAAAGGTGGCCAAACGAGAGGGTGGGTGAAAGGTTATTTTGTAGAGCCCAAGGAATTGCCCAAAGACCTTGGGGTGCGGTTGCCGCGCACGGACCACCAGCCGATCAAGCCGCGCGGATGTGCGTAATGCACAACGAGCCAAGTCTCAGCCGGGAACCCGCATGACCCGGTTGATTTGACTGTGGGTTCAACACCAACCGAAACACAGCATGATCGCTGGCAAGACCGTCCACTCGCTGCATTCTGTTTCTGCTTTCTCCAACGTCGACCGTCTCTAAGCCCCATCCCCCTCCTCGAGTCCCTCCGACCGCAAGCCGTCGCCATGTCGAACCCGAACGCGCTGCTCCTCCTCGCCGACCACATCAAACTATCCCTCCTCGAACGACAACGCGCAAAGACCCTCAAACTCTCGAGCGACTCCCAAGATGGCCACATTTCCCGCTCACTAGACCAATTCCGCGAGGGCCTCGAAGCCCTCGAAAAGGAACAATCCCGCCTCCAAGAAGCCGGCGACGAAGCGTAAGCCCCCCCTTTCCCCCGCCCCCCTTCCCTCCCCCATCCTAACCTTTTCCCCAGAAAATCATCCGCCCTTACCTCCACCCTCACCACCCTCCAAAAACAATACCACGACCTCTCCTCCCAATTCCACGGCTTCCCCACCCCCGCAACCTCCACAACCCTCACCTCCCCCAATGATCCCTCCCTCGCCGCCGACTTCGCCCACGCCCAGTCCTCGACCTCCTCCAACCCACCAACCTCCCCCCGCCAAAAACCAACCCGCAAGGTCTCCACCCCCAAAACCGTCCGCTTCTCCGACTCCCCCCTCGACCTCGAAGCCCAAAACCCCCCTCCCGGCGCCTCTTCACAAAACAACCAAAATCCCCTCTTCCCCTACCGCGACGACCCCGACACGGCCGGCTACCGCGATCAAGCTGCCAACCTCGACAATGTGCAGATCCACGAGTACCACCAGCGCATCCTAGAAGAGCAAGACGCGCAGCTGGATGCCCTCGGCGCAAGCATCTCCCGGCAGCGCGAGCTGTCGATGCGAATAGGCGACGAGCTGGACGAGCAGGTTCTGATGCTGGACGAGAGCGAGAGGGTGGTAGATCGGCACGCCAGCACGTTGGGGAGGGCCCGGAGGCAGGTGGATCGGTTTGCCAGGTCAGCGAGCGAGAGTCGGCAGATGGTGGCGATTGTGGTGTTGATTATCATTTTGGTGTTGTTGATTGCTATTTTGAAGTGAGGGAGCGTGAAGTGGGGGAGTTGTAGAGTAGGCTGGTGGCGTCTAGCAGGGGACTCGGGGGCGGTTTAGAGAGTGGTCGGTATCTGTACTGTGTTCCGGTATTGAGAAGGCAACACGCAAGAGCGCTGTACTTGTTTCTTTGCCTCTGGCTGGGGGTTTCAAGGGCTATCAGTGCCATAAGAGATCGGGATGGAGAGGTTCCGGGTTGCATTTATTCGGCGTTCGACCTACGGGTGTACACTTGGCTTAGAACCGGAGGCCTGTCTGTCCTTCACGATATATATTGCCACATCAACGAGCTTCATGCCGTTCACACTCCATTGCACTTTGCAGCAATCCCAAACGTGTCAACGCTTTTAATCTCGTGACTGGATATCAGATCTCACCAACGCTGGCGCCACTAACTATGAACAAGGCCCTTTCGCTTGCCAAAAAGGTTTCTGTCAATTTGTGTCTAATGCTCTCGTACTGACCGTCCCCTTGCTTATTCACTCGACAACTGAATGGATGTCCCCAGCCTCCATGCTCAGCTCGCACCTCATGACCTATGTCCCATGTTGGGGTCGCAACGTGCTGTCCTGCTTACCAGGTATATACGGTCAACGAATACCATCTGTATCTCTATCGATCCCCTCGAGACTTTCTAGGATGTCACTGCCACCAAGCATGCCAACACCACCAGGCGTAGCCTGATTATCTGCCGTCGTCCATACCTCGTGGAACTTGACGCTCTTATCGCTCGACGCGACCACAATGCAGCCTTCCAATGCGGCCCGAGTGCGGCCTCGCTCCCTGGTACCGTTCGCTGCTGCGCGAGTTTCATTTGGCTCCGCAGGGAAAGATATGGCATAGAGCGCTCGATGTTCGCCAGCCCAAGATATTGTAGCGACCTGCTGGCATTCCGGGTACGAGAACACGGCAATCCGTACGGGGTGCTCCGGTTCAGCGTAGCCAAACGTGGCAGCGATCTCGTGTCTTGTTGTAGACCAGATCAAGCTCGTCACCTGCGCCGAAACAGATATGGTCGCCAGAGGACATCCAGTGGTGGTGTGAAAGAAATGAATGCACCTGTCGTTCGAACCTCCCCCAGTTGCCACCAGACCATCCTGCCAAGGGCAAAAGGCAATGGCTTTGACTGCAGCCCCGTGTAACCATCTGTGCTTCTGATCACCGAATCTCATGTGCCTGACTTGATGTACAAAGCTCCTCGGTCTCTGAATCTCTGTTTCTGCCGCAGAATCCGCCTCGCTGCTCTCGCCACTCGGGGCCGCCAAGGGCGTACCGGGCCGGCTTTCTTCGGTTTCGTCTGTCACTTGCTCTCCTGGCGGATCTTCATTATTCATGGAGACCGTGCTGACATCAAAGTCGATTATTGTGCTGGTTTCGAACAATAAGCATTGGTTGTCGTTCCCACCCGTGGCAAAGAGGTTCCCGTCCTTGGACCAGGAAAGACCACAAATTTGCTGGTTGTGCACATCAATTCGAACAAGAAGGGTCATCTGCCCTGCCCAGTTGTCTCGCTCAACCTCCCATCTTTCCGGCCACTCCACAGAGTAGTAGTAAACCCGGCCAATCTCGTCGCCGACGAGAAGGTCATCCGTCATGACAATGACGTCGGGGTTTATCGGACTCTTGGAGTGTCGAAGGGTGGGTGTTGGCTTCCAGCTCAAGCAAGTGACCCCTGCTGGGTGAAGTAATTCGAAGCGCGGCAAAGGGCTTTGAGACGACGGTGGTTGTACGGCAGAATCGAACAGGGACATTAGCCCAAGAGTCCGGTTGTTGCGGCCATATGCGAGTATGCCTTTGCCTCCTTCTGTCGACGAGAATGCAACGCTTGTGAGATGGCAATCTAGTTCAGCGGTTCCAGGATTGAGGAGCTTGACGCCGCCAGTCTCAGACCAACCATAAAGTAGATCACCAAGCCCAATAGCCAAGGTGCGACAAGTGGCAGAGTAGGCAAGAATAGAGCAATAAAAGTCATCTCGAAGATTTGGAGCATCCAATACCCTATTTTGGTCAGTCGTGTCTGACTGCATGGGTCACCAAACCTACTTGAACGGAGCAGATGGAAGGATTCTGCTTTCGTGGAGCTTCCTACGTTCTATCCCCCGTCAATATGGTACCTTGAAGCCACCCGTGTCGAAGACTTACTTCGAACGAATCCTTCGTTGGCCCATCTCGTGCCATCCCATTTCGTACGACCGTCCCATTTTTTGCTCCTCAGCTTGGCCCTCGCATCCTCGCTGCGATGGCGAGGAATGTGCATCTCAAGGATCCGCTGTGTCCGATCAACGCCAAGGGCCTCCGCAAGACGGGCCTTGTGCTTCTCGAGGTCTTCCTTGGCTTTCGACCTGGCAGTTGGGAAAGTTGTTCGAAAAAGGCGGGCGTTGGTTCCGCTCTGGAGAAACTGGCCGCGACCATTGTTAACAGCAGCCGCGCTAGGAGCGACGCCGCCGACTGTCCAGACGTTACCGCGGCTGACCTGTCTCGAGCCAGAATCTCTGTCGCTATTCTGATCAAGAGGCCCTAAAACGCTGCCGACTGCGCTGAAATGTCAGCCTTGGATGCATTTGGACCAGTTGAGAACGAACCTCGATTTCCACTTGGGGAAGATTCGGAAAGAGAGTGAGACCGGTATACAGCAGCCAGGGGCGTGACAATTCTCCGTCGGTAACAAAACGCATCTTCGGAGGCACCGTCGTGCCGGAGCAGCTTCTCGGAAGGAGTCAGCTCGTGCGAGTCTTTCCCCATCCTGTACTTGTCTACTGCATTTGCCGAATCCGACCTGGAGGGAATGAATCGATCTGGGAAATTCTGGCGCCTAGTCGTATGCCGCACAATACCAAGGTTAGAGCTTCGTCGGGGAAGCCGAATGTCCGCACCGGAAAGAAACGATGAGGGGATCTTGGGTCTTGGACGGGCTAGGCGTACGGGAAAGGTGACGGGTTTTGACGCTTGTTTCGTTTTCGTCTCTGGCCCATCCCAGAACTCGACGACCATATCGTCGTGCTCACCTTTAGTTGCAAAGGGGTCGTCAAAGTCAGACTGGTTACCGTCCCCAAGCATCCATAGTCCGTCCGGTCTCTCTTTCGGCGATGGTGGGCTTCCCGAGCCGGAGCCGTAGCCGGAATCTGAAGGACTATCAAAGGGACATGGCGGCAAGTTGATGGTATAGGACCGACGCCGAAGTCTCGATTTTGGTGGAGTTGAAGGCGAGAAGGTCATCTTGCTGTTCGGGCCGGGATGGAGCCTGCGGCGAGGCCCAGGGGCCCTGGGGATGCCCATAGCAACCGCGCGCCGGTGCTCCAAATCAGGGTGTGAGAGAAGCCTGTCGGTGTCGGGTGTCCGATACCTCAAGAAAACGGAAACGACTGCATAAGAGACGATTGGTCAACCCGGGACACAGCTCTTGGAAAAGAGCTCGAAAACGAAAGGCGTAGATGTCGACCGCTCAGCCTGCTGAGTTCGTGGAGCGTGTGCCGCAGATGGCAGGACCGCCGTTATTGCTGACGATACCCAAACCTCTGCTGGATAACCTGTACCCTGTTGTCGATATTGGGATTGGCGTATTGCTGTTTCGGTGGAATGGTGAACTAGGAGCAAAGGTGCGGGATTTCAAAATGTTTTCCCAGTGTCTGCAATAGGGCCAGAGCGAGGGAAACTGAGAAGAACAAGAAGGCGTGACCTCGATCGAAACGGAGATATTGTCGGTGTAGGGTTGCAGCTCTCCACAACAGAGGTGCAGCCGCTTGGCTATCGGAATATTTGAGTGGCGCATGATGAAATAGAATACTGTTTCGGAAGCTGCGATTCTTAAATGGGCATCAAATTTCATTAATTGAGTGTGCCTATTGTTGAAAGTCGAAGCAGGAGCGACTCTCTATTCAGGGGCAATAACAATAGGAGTGGCCCACATAAATGTTCCCCTGATGATAAGATAAGCGGCTGCGCGTCCCGCTGACGCCAAGACAACCAGCTGAACACCCCTCTCGGGAGCTCGGTCGCCAGTGGCCCGACGTCATGGCGGTTGGGACTACCCAGCCCTCCGTTCCAGATAACAGTTTAGCGCGTCAACCTGTCTCCTCTCGTCTCGAGAGCCCGAAACGTAGACGGCGACGCCATGGCCGATGTAAGAGCGAGCATCTCCACTATGTCTCATTCCAAAGCACCCCTTGTGTCGCCAGAATGTTGACTGACTGAGATGCCCCTCACAGCACGGCGGCGTATCACACGGCGTAGCCCGAACCTCCCGCGAACGCACCGCCGAACAAAAGGCCGCCGAGGCTGAGAAGATAACCAAGTACCGCGAGCTCGAAGACGAAGTGCGCGCTGCCGTTGCCCGCAAGGAATACACGCCCGAGCTATTCCAGCTGACGTCCAAGCTCCTCCGCATCAATCCGGAATACTACACAATATGGAACGTCCGCAGGCGCTCGCTAATCTCTGGATTATTATCCAAACGGTCGGCTGGATCCTCGCCCTCGAAGGAGTTGCCGAATTCTTCTCCGACCGCCACTACCACAACACCTTCCGCCGCTTTATCCTCCTCTTCCTCGACCGCGACCCCGCCCGCCCCAGAGTCAGCGACAGTTGGGAGGACCTCTTCAGAAGCTGACACATCTGTGGGCCAAATACCAACAGACGACAGAGCGGAGACGGCAGCAGCGGAACAAAAGGACTTGGAGCTTCTGCGGTCGGAGCTGGGCTTCACCATTCCCCTGCTCATGAAATCTCCAAAATGCTATTGGATCTGGAATTATCGCCTCTGGATCCTGCAGCAAGCTATCGAGCGGCTTCAGATCTCCGTATCCCGCCGCATTTGGGAAGAAGAGCTCGGACTCGTAGAAAAGATGCTAAACAAAGACAAGCGGAATTTCCACGCCTGGGGATATCGCCGACATGTTGTAATGCAGCTCGAGAGCCACTCACTGGGCGGCAAGAGCATGGTGGAGTCTGAGTTTGAGTACACCACAAAGATGATCCGCCAGGATCTGTCCAACTTTTCTGCCTGGCACCGTCGGAGCAAGCTCATCTCCCGGCTTCTAGATGAGCGGCATGCGGACGATATGTTGCGGAAAGATTTCCTCAATCGAGGTGAGTCAGCGGCATCGCTATTAGATGTAGCATTCAACTGACCGTCCACAGAATTGAACTTCATCAGAGAAAAGCTCAATGTCGGGCCTGAAGACTATTCGTTGTGGTATTACCATCAGTTCCTCATGCTCAACCTCGTCAGCTACGTCGGACACCCGACCATTGCGCCAGCCCTGACCCAGGAGGAGAGGGCGACGTACATCATCCGCGAGCTTGACGATATCAAAGACCTTCTTGAGGATTATCCTGACTACAAACTCATTTATGAGGCGCTGCTGGAGTACACACTGTCACTATGCCAAGTAGAACGGCGAAAGCCGGACTCGGCCGAGAAGGAGCAGCTGGCTGAGTGGCTGGAGCAACTGAAGAAGCTTGATCCAATGCGAAGTGGGCGGTGGGCGGATCTGGAGAAGGATTGTGGGCTTGTAGAGCTCACTTTTGGGAGGAACTGATACTCATCACACCCTGCACACAACCAGTGTAAGATAGACTTGTTATCTACCACCCATAGCGCCGTCTTAATGATACTAATGACCCAACACCTGCTCGATTGATATGGCCACTAGATAGAGCTTATCGACGTTTTATTTACACTTCTCAACCACTAACTCACCACCAACCCCCACAAGCCCCTCAAAATACCCCAGCACCACCTCAACCCTCACCATCTCCATCCTCCCCAAGCTCGGATTCGACGACGCCAACACCCTCCCCCCAAACAAAACTCTCACAAAATACTCCCCATTCTCACCCTTCCCAAGTCTATACAACTCAAACACCACCTCTGCCCCCATCCCAGGCCAAACCATCTCATCCACCTGCAACACCGCCAACAACCTACTCACCGACCCGTCATGCGCCACATGATGCCGATACACCACCTCCCCTCCTCTCCCCTCAACCACCGCCCTCAAATTCCCCGCCAGCTGCGCAATCCACACCCCAAACGACGCCACCGCGAACGCGAGCGTCTCCGGCCCGGCAGAGCGGTATAGGTAATTGTACTCCCACTGCCCGAGACGGTATACCGCGTCGGCCAGCTCGCGCGTGATGCATTTCCCCGGGCCGAATACGCACGGGAGGGGTTTACCGTGGCATTCGCGGGCCGAGAGGTTGTCGAAGTAGTGGTCTATGCTAGTGTGGAAGGCGGGATCGGAGGGGGGGACGCCAGAGAGGGCGTCGAGGTGGGAGAAGAGGGGGGCGGAGGCGGCGAGGTGGGCTTTCCAGGTGGGGGAGGAGAGGAGGGAGGAGCGGAGGCGGGAGGCGGCAGGGCAGGGGTAGCGTGGTTCGAGGGGGTCGGTTTGGGGGGGTTGGATGAGGAGGGGGAAGGGGGAGGGGGAGCGCCAGGTGCCGTGGAGGAGGAGGGAGGTTACTTGGGAGGTGATGGGGTTGTTGGTTACGTGGTAGGCGGCGACGGAGCGGAAGGTGGAGGAGGAGCGGGACGGGAGGAGGCGGTGGAGGGTGTGGTAGGTGGTGTAGAGGTCGGAGCCGTGGTTCCAGGAGTCGAGGAGGCCGGCGGCGGTGATTTGGGGGAAGGAGCAGGTGCCGTGCCAGCCGGAGGGGGTGAAGGGGTTGGGGAGGTGGGGGGAGGGTTTCCAGTAGGCGGGGGTGGCGGTTTGGTTGTTGGTTATGGGGACGGGGGTTGAGTGGTGGAACTGGTGGACGTCGTCGCAGTCCCAGGGGTAGGACTCTACAGGGAAGGAGTTGTCTTGGTAGGGTGTGCGTTTGTGGTGACGGTGGATGAGCTCGACGTAGATGAGGTGGTATTTATCGTCAGGTTTGATGTACTCTGTGTCCCTGACATGGGGCATGTTACACCAGTTATAGGTGCCGTATATATCCGCGGGTGTCTCGGACGAGTTGAAGATGAAGCCGTGGACGCCTTCGTCGCCGATGACGGCGGTCAGGTTGCTGATCCAGCTCTTGGCCGGGGGATACCACCCGAGGTCGACCCTATCCGCTCCGACGACAGCTCCAGAGAACAGGAGCCCTCCTCCATAGCGAAAGGCAAAAGACCGCATGGGACGGTACAGCAGCCATGAAACCAAACAGAATAGCGGTAGAGCTCCAAGCAAGACAACAGAAGTCTTTCTCATGACCCGGATTCGAAGGCCCGATGCGCCAGCAAATGGAAACCAGAAGGAAGGAGCGACACGGCGCCCGGGGTTAGGTGGGGGTGCCGTTCATCTCATTTGGGGGAGCGGTGAAATGGCCGCGAAAAAGTCCGAACGTGGGATCGAACCCGTGAGCCTGGGCAAGATCTCACGGGGGATTAGGAGGGGGGTTTGCGCGGTCGATCTTGGACGCGAGCCGCCCTGCATGAAGCACGTGGGATGGGAATGCAACCGACTGGCCAGCTCAACAACACGCGATTCCTGTTGATATGACCATAAAAAAACACTAAAATTAATAAAAAGCAGGGAAAGCAAAAAAGAAGTGCCCTCATCAGGAATTCCACCCGCTTCATTGGGTCTTGTAGGGGTTTCCCCAGCTCGGTGGGTAGGCTTACGCTCGAACCGCATTTGGAGGTGTTGAGGATTGACAAGAACAACCAACCTGCTGCTGTTGACCACTGCGCCACTTGGACTGGAGATATTTACCATTCACCCTATGGATGCCTATATACGAGGGGTGCGTCTCCCGAGTTGGGATGAACGAAGTGGCCCATGCCCTTTTTCCCCTCCTCGGGACCAACCACACCCAGGGCCCCGTGTCTATCTCGGGTCGTCGAATTGATCTAGCCTGGGCCATCCAAAGCCCGACGATCGAACCGTGCTAGTCCTTCGTCCCCTTCCGATAATTGGAAGTCGCCGCCTGGTCGGTCCCACGCGAGCCCGTGACCCCTTCACCTCCCGCCGCCCCGGCGTCATTGGAAGACGAGGATAAACAACCCCCACCTCCCTCGGCACACACGCCCGTAATATCCCTTCTCCCAACTTTCGGTATCGAATCTCCCACTCCAGAAACTTCTCCAGGCCGGGTACCTGGAAACCCAGCGTCGGCAACGCCAACAGCCGCATTTTGCCCTCCTTGTCAAGCTGATCTTCCCATTGCAAGCGCGCCTGATGCCCGAATTGTGTCACAAAGTCCTTCCATGCCCCCTCCCCTCGAGGAGGTCGCGCCTCCTCCGGGCCATAACGTTTGGGCCAGTAATCCCCCCCTTCCAAGAGATCCCCCAGATCGACCGTGGCATATATCGCAGGCAATGTCCACCGCACCTTGGCCGGAGCGTACCGTTTCAGCATCAACGACAGCTTAGCCCGCTCGTTATCGTCCTTTAGCGACTCCCGGAACGGCTTCAGATGTTCCGGTTCAAATGGCGCGACGAGCAGCCGGCACGGAATCCTCACACGCAGGCGAATCCAATACCGACCATCGTACAGCTTCCACTCGTCCCACGGGTGGAACTTCCAGTCCTTGGGGTGCTTGTTGTACCGCTTGCGGAAGCTCAAACCGAAGAAGCTGGCATTGGGGCGTGGCTGGTTTGATGGGTATGGTGCCCGGGAGAGCAGCCAGCGGAATGGATATGGTCCTACTAGTGGCGTGAAGAGGACGCCGCAGATGGTGTAGGCCTTGGGTGGAAACGGCGCCTGGGGCTGCTCTGGATCTTGGAGATTCGGAAACAGCAGCGATACCAGGTAGTCGAGCTGAGACACAAGCGGGAGCTCTCGCTCAGGCGTGACGAGCGTGAGCAGGCGGCGAATCAGAAGCGCCGCGATGTGGCGGTAATGTTCCCTGCGGCGGCGGTGGCTGGCAGCCGAGTACAAGGAACGCCGTGTAGGTCTCGGGAATACAAATGGTCGGACCTGGACCACCGAAGTTCCCACGCCCAGCTCAACATCCCGGATCCAGAAATGCGAGAAGAGCCTGTCTGCCTCGGCCTCTTCGCGGGCCACCCTGGCCCTGCACCGCTCCGCCAGCCTAAGAATGGCGGGTTTCTGCAGCGCCACAGGCAGTTTGTGGTGTTTGACCATGTGCCGCAAGGCGTTCCTCGTTGTGTAGGTCCGGTCTGCGTTCGTGTGGTCTTCGAACCAGGGCATGTCGTTTTCCAAGCACGTCGCTATCAGTCTGTCCTTGCTGAACTCCAGCAGAGGCCGGTAGATCATGACACCACCGTCCTCAACGGGAATCGGTGTCACTGGAGTAATGCGCCTTGTGCCCCTGGCAATGCCCTCGTAGTCTTCGAGAAAGTCAAAATCCACGTTCGCCCTAACGCCCCTCTCCACCTCTCTTTTGAGGGCTTCGTAATTGGTGCCAGTCATCAACGTCTCCTTCACCTCCCGGTACTGGCCCGTCTTTGGCGTCGCGTTCCAGAACGGACTTCGCCTAGCCTGGTCATCGATAAAGCCGCTCTGATACACTGTGTGCATGTCGTAGCACTCGGGGATGTCGTTTGAGGGGCGCATCCCGCCCAGTCCTCGATAGCCATGTCCGCCAATCAGCTTCATGAAGACCGTCTCGTACTGGTCATCCTCATGATGCGCCATCAGCAGCGTAGCGATTTGCAGATTCTCGCACGCCGAGCCAAGCTTGCGGTATCGCTGCTGGCGTGCAAGTGCCTCGATATTTGGCAGATCATTGGCATTTGTGTATGGTGGGTAAACAAGGCGGTCCCTCACCCAGTGGATTTTGATGATGCGGGGCGTATACCGCAGTTTCTTCTTGAGGACAGCTTCTACAGCCAGAGCCTCTTGGCTGCTGCCCTCGCGCAGGTCATGGTCGACAATAAAGGGGTAGAATTTGCTGATGCTATTGTCTGAGATCTTGAGACCCGGCCGGTGTATCTTGTGTAGCTGGTGGCAGAGGAGTGCCAGGGCCATAGAATCGACCCCTCCGCTCACAGCAAGACCTTTCGAGGGCTTGATCAGCACGGTAACTTGCTAGTCATCATAAACAAAAGTGAAATTTCCTACCAACTCCACGCTCGCTGGTCCCCCGCGTCCATGGGAATCGAGGCACACATGTTGCCCGGATGGCGTCGTGAAATTCACCGACGCTGATGGCTCGAGCGCTCCGGTGAAAAACCTGTGTGGTCGCGTTCATTCCATCGCCCAATCTGCACCAGACCCCAGCGTAAAACTCAACTTAAAAACAGGAATGACAGACGGTTGAACAACGTTGAAGTCGTGGTGGATCTCACTGCAAGCACGTGCAGATTTTAGAGCTGGCCCAAGCTCCACAGCAGCTGCAAACCCCTGTCCGCCAAGCCAGCAAGCGGCATGACCTCACAGGCGACCCTGCCTGCCGGGAATCGGAACCGCAGACAAAAATTCACTTGCAAATCATCACGACGTTTTGTCACTCTCAGCGCCAGCAACCCGTTGTGTTTTACCAGGCACCAATGCCAGTCCGCCGCCGAACATCCCTCGAATAAAGAGCGCCGCGACCAATTGGGGACCACTTTCCCCCGGGCGAACCAAAAAAACCACCCATCGTCCAACCCGAATATCCCACCCATCGCAACCAAGCTCCCACCTCCCCTCCGACACAACATGTCCACCCCCCCACCCTTCCAAACCGCCCTCCTAGCCGGCGCCCTCGCCGGCACCACAGTCGACCTCTCCCTCTTCCCCCTCGACACGCTCAAAACCCGCCTCCAATCCTCCTCGGGCTTCTTCGCCTCGGGCGGCTTCCGCGGCATCTACCGCGGAGTCGGCTCGGCGGTAGTCGGCTCCGCCCCCGGCGCCGCCTTCTTCTTCTGCACCTACGAAGCGACCAAATCCGCCCTCCTATCCCGTCGATCGGCCGACGCGGAGTCCACGCCCGCAGAGCACATGCTCGCTGCCAGCCTGGGCGAGATTGCCGCGTGCGCGGTGCGGGTTCCGACTGAGGTGGTGAAGCAGCGGGCGCAGGCGGGGCAGCACGGGGGGAGCAGCGCGCGGGCGCTGCGGGCGATATTAGAGTTGAGGTCGAAGGTAGGGACGGTGGGGGTTTGGAGGGAGTTGTATAGGGGGTGGGGGATCACGGTGATGCGGGAGGTGCCGTTTACGGTGTTGCAGTTTCCGCTGTGGGAGGGCTTGAAGGCGTGGGGGAGGGTGAGGAGGGTGAGGACGGGGAGGGGGTTGCTAGGGGAGTCGACGGCGGGGGATGTGAGGAGGAGGGATGGGGGGTTGGCGGAGGTGAGCGCGGCGGAGTCGGCGCTGTATGGGAGTGTGTCGGGGGCGGTGGCAGCGGGGGTGACGACGCCGCTGGATGTGTTGAAGACGAGGGTGATGTTGAGTGCGGAGCGGGAGAGCATGGTGGGGATTGTGAAGGGGATATTGAAGGAGCATGGAATTAGGCCGTTCTTTTCGGGAATCGGGCCGAGGGTGATGTGGATTAGTGCCGGAGGGGCGATATTCCTGGGGAGTTACCAGTGGGCGGTCAACACCATGGAGAAGAGGAGGTTATGAAAGAGCCGAACCTCGGTTTCAACACGATTCCCGCCGATCGCCACCCAAGAGCACATACCCTTGTACAACATCATGCCCCAGCCAGCACCCAGCAAGCTACCAACTCCATCACGGAGCATAATCTACATTCAACCTTCTGCTATGTACAACACTGTCAAAGCAAGCCGAACGTATGTATAGATACGGAGTGGATAGACATATACCCCGCTATAGACAAACAGGCGCGCTCGCAAGTCGTGCCTTTTCTGCGCACGCTGCTTCATGCACCATGCTAATAGAACATTGCTCTCACGCCTCTGCCGCAGCAGGCTGTCCTGTCGCCTCCGCCGCAGGCGTCTCCTCTGGCGCTGGCGGAGGAGGAATCGGTATTTCCTTCCTCCCGTTCGCCTTGTAGTGCAACACGATGTCATTCCCTCCCTTCCAGACATGCGCCCTCAGCGTAGCCAAGGTCATGGTGATCGGTAGCAACTAGAATCAGTCAGTACATCCCCAAAGAAAGAAACAACGACCAAACCACTCACCTGCTCATTACAATACAACTCCAAATACTCCTCAGGCTTCAACGCATCCGGATCAGGTTCCTGTCCTTCTATGGCGGGATCGATGCGCTCCGCTACGTACGCCAGGATTTTCTTAACCCTGAGCATGCGGTTCGCATTCAAGCGGTTATTCCCATCCGCCGCCGTGATAGCTTGCAGCTCGTCCTTCCACGGATACAGCACAAACGAGACCTTGACCGGGTCTTTGGGCGGAATCGCATTCAGGAGGAGCACCTCGCCCAGCCACTGCGGCCCGCGCTGCTCAATGATGTCCGCGTCAAGACCGACTGTTTCCACGGTGCCACGGTAGAGCTCCGCCGAGCCCCCGGATGTCTCCTCCTGCAAGATGACCTTGGTACCTGGCGGGAGCTTCAACACGGGGGTGTCGTTGGGAAGGCTGGGGCAGATGCGAGTCTCGACGATGTCATCGGGGCTGTCGGCGAGCTGCTTTTCGTACTCGTTCTGGATCTTTTGGACCACGCCGAGGAAGCTGTCTTCAAACTCCTTCTCGTGGTTTGAAGACGATTCAGATTCCTCAGCCTTCTCGTCAACCACGGCGGGCTTCTCTGCCGCAGCCGTGGAGGCGGAGCGGCCGATCTTCTTGCTCCCAAAGGACATGCCCATGCGGAACTTTTTGCCGAACGGTGTGCTCGGCGCCTTACCGTTGTCCTTGTCCTTCTCCTTGTCTTTATCTTTGCCATTATCGCTGGTCGCCTTGGCTGCCTCTGGCGCTGGTGTTGCTGGGGGACCAGGGGTTTGGGCAGGCCCCGGTGTGGCGATCGGCTCAGGGGTATTAATAGCGTCCGAGAAATAGTCCTCTCTTTCAACCGAGGGCCGGCTGACCTGGGACTGCCGTTTATCGAGAGGGCTGAGCGGGGTGGTGAGCCCGTCCGTTCCGTGTGTCAACGGAGATCCAGGGGTAGCCACTCCTATGGCAAACCCAGGCGTGATCGGGACATGAGCCCCGTTAGGGCGTGGCGTGGTGCTCGGCGAGCCGCTTGCGCTCCAGCCAGCTGGGGGTGGTATTGCTATTACCATGTTGGGCCTCCCAGCGGCCATGCGCTTCTCGACCGCCTGATTCAGCTTGTGTCGGAACGCCTCATCACGCCGTATTTCCTCGTCTATGAGGTTAGCAAACAGGTACCTGAGCACCCATTTCCCGAGGTTTACTATCTGGCTGTCAGCACTGTTTGAGGCTATACTCAACCGCAGAACCTACTTCTTTGATCATCCCTAAACTCCACTGGCTCTTCCAGCGTCAACTCATCGGCATACATCTCCGCATCGAAACAGTTGAACGGTTCCAGCACAACAGTAAGGTTTCCGGAGCTGGTATCTATCGAACACCAGGGGGCGACCGCCTCGAGGGTGTTAACCTCGGGTTCTACGTCTTCGAGGTGCCTCTTTCCGAAGCTTTTGATCGTCCGGCACTTTGAATGTCCTGCATCAGCATAAAGCACTGCTTCCGGGGAGCTAGGCACAAACCTTGATCAAATCCCATAATAAAACATCACCCGCCGTATCCAATGTCAGTACTCGCCTCCTGTCGTTCAAGAGACGATGTTTGACCAGACCAAACTGGCCCTCGATCGTCTCTTCTGGCAGCTGATGCACAGGCTCAACAATGCTGCTGACAGGTTCCGCCAATATTTGCGACGTTCGCCGCGCCACAACCCCAGATGACTCATCCTCTTCTCGAGTCATTGCTGGGGGAAACGACGCCGTGTTCGATATCCGCAGAATGGACTTCACCGGAATAGTCTTCCTTGCCGACCCATTGAGTGGCGGCGGAGATTGAGATGCAGGCACCACACTGTCCCTGCTCCTTGTCGTAGCAATCGACGCTCTGTGCTGCTTGAAAACCTCGGGGAGCTGGATGTCCGCACTAGTATCCACGTTTGCCCACCTGTTGATCGACGATCGCGACGTCGCCGTCCATATGCTGTTTTCGAGAGCAACAACTTTGCTAACTCCCTCGTTCTCATGTGCGACAGCTATGGACAGCCCGTCATCGAGCTCTCCCGACGTCCCCCGCACATCCGTCTTCACTACCAGCCCGGATCGGTCGCTGCTGTAGAACACGCCCAGCTCGGGATCGTCCGAGAAGAGCGACCACACGCTGTCGTTATGCATGGTAAGCGTGTGCATGCACCGACCAGCCGTGACGCTCCAGACCTTGACCGTCTGGTCGGAACTGGCCGTCAGAACCATATCGCCAGACTCGTTCACCAGGATGGCCCGGATATTGTCTGTGTGTCCCACGAACTTGGTGATGCGCTTGCCCGTGTTGGGATCCCACAGCCGCACAATGCTCTCGGGACCGCCACTCGCCAGTATGCTGTGGTTGACGCTGAGGGCATACACGCTGCCCTTCTCCGTGACGTCCTCGCCGCTCACGTCGATTTCCATCGTCTTGCCCCCGCCTGCCAAATCCCAAAGGTAGATCTTCCGATCCAGGCCGCCCGAAGCAACCCAGCTGGTCGACTGGCTCGGCGTTGCAACACATTTGACGTAGTCGGCATGCTGTCCGATGGTCGCCGGCTCCTTGTTGTCGCTGCCATGGGGCCGCCACACTTTGACCAGAAGGTCAGACGACGCGGAGACCACGGCCTGGTGGTGGTGAGCCAGCGCAATGTCATTGATCCAGTGCGTATGGGCTTGTGTTTGAGCTCGAAATCGCGTCGCGTTCTTGGAGCTGCCATTGGCACGGGAAGAGGCATCGACAACGGACGAGTGGCTGGCAGAGGGGCCAAGGAGATCGCGGTTCAGGTTCCAGGCGCAAATGACGCCATCACGGCCGCCCGAGTAACTACGGCGCAGGTGTCAGCTAGTCTCCAAATATATTCACAGCTTCGAATCGCATTGTTCGGGTGCGCGTGCAGGGGTGTCTCACAGAATGGCATTGTCGCGGTCGACAGCTAGGCCATTGACACCGAGCCGATGGCCGCCAGGCGAGGAGTTCGGTAGCTCGAGAACTGAGACAATGCGCAACCCAAATCAGCCAATTTATCTCTATTGTGTCTCGACAAGAGCAAGCATCAGGGCCGTTTGTATGCGGAACACCTTGGTGTCTGCCAAAGGAGCTTCCACGCGCATATGCCACGCAGCGCGGGGTTTTGCTCCACGACAGAGACCAGGCGGGCCACAACACGACAGAGACATGCGACGAAACAGGTGGTGACGAACCATAGCTTATCCTTTGGCGCGCCTTTTTGGCCATGTCGCTGAGAAGCGCGGGCGACTTTCATGCGCCGGCGACAGTCTTGAGAAGTGGAACGCAGCGACCTTGAGGTGAAGGTTGGGGTTGGAAAGCCCACCAAGGTTCGCTCGCTAATCCCTCGAGGTG
The DNA here is from genome assembly GCA_033296975.1 of Podospora aff. communis PSN243. Taxonomy (NCBI): domain Eukaryota; kingdom Fungi; phylum Ascomycota; class Sordariomycetes; order Sordariales; family Podosporaceae; genus Podospora; species Podospora aff. communis PSN243. Next base: position 703,429 of record MU865915.1, on the reverse strand, counting down.
CTTAGTATTTCTTGGCAGTGTAGCTCATACAAGGTAACGGAGTGACGAGTATCAACAAATGAGCACAAAGTATGGCAGAGAAGCTTTTTGTCTCTCGCAATATTTACAGGTGTGAGGTCTTGGGACTTGGGTTTTTCTTGAGAAAGAGGTATCCGGGCATTGGTCAAGGACCTTGGGGCCAAGAGGGAGCACGCAACAATCCAACCAAGCGTGGGCCTGCAGGACGGGGATCCACGGCTGAATTTGGCCGCCGTTGACCACACAACGCTTTCCCGGGAAGGCTACTTTTTTAAAAATAAACCCGCGCTTCATGCTGGGTAAGGTACTCCAGGAGGGGCTGCAAGTTGCGCAGCGAACGCGCATGCGGGGTGAGCAAGAAGGCAGTCCGCAACAAGGAACATCTGAGAGGGGCCGTTGAGATGCACCGTCCAACAGGAATCGACGCTGGGTTGGTTGGTTGGTTGGAGGAGGCCAGGAGCTCTGACCCGGCGCTCGGTGCGCCGCAGACCCTTGCTCATTAGCGCGGTTGATTCCCCAGTCATGTGGCGTTAGCACGTAATGGTGCGCTAAGGTCTGAGAAGCGCCGCAATTAACTGACGGGAAGTTGGAACATCACCTCTTCTTCCTTCCTTCCGCAGAAGTAGGGGTCGCGTCGCTTGCCAACGTGACTTCACTTTTTTGCAGGCACGGGACCAGTTTTGGTATCACCACAACAAAATTCCAACAGGTTCATCCGGGAGTAATCCTACAAAAAATTAAAAAGAGAAGATAAAAACGAACAACAAACGTGACGAATCGCCTGGTCGGCACAACATTCCTGGCTCCCAATCTCATCACACCTCTCTTCAACAGCCACCGTCACCTGCCTCACCCTCCCCGCCTGCCTCCCCCTCACCGGCGTCATCGACTGCACCGAACGTGCAGTCGAAGCCTCTGTCGATCATCAGTGTGAGGCGCTGGTGGTTTCCCAGCGCCACGGCTGCCTGATCGACGGACATGAGGGCGGCGTTGGGGTCGGCACCGCTCGCATACGCCGGCATTCGGCTTGGCGGCGGCGGAGCGACGCGGGACGGGGCGGCGTGGTCGAAGTAGCCGAACCCAGGGGGATTCGGCAGTCCTGCCTGGGACGGGCGAGGTCTGGCGACGGCGGCGGCCTCGTGGGAGAGCATGGCTGTGAGTTGTGTTAATTTATTTTTTCTTTCTTCTTGCCTTGGAGAAATGGAAACTCACTCGCTGCCACTTCGGCCTCGTACGAGCTCATCGACGGGTCGTACGAGAATGGGGTCGGATTGGGCTGCACAGCACCAGCAGTCCGCAAATTCGTGCGGCCTAGGGAAGTTAGCTTTGGCTTGGATCGTCGTTGTTGGGCTAGTGCTCACTCTGCTCAACCCTCTCTCCCGACACTCTCTCTCCCAGAAGCGACCGATATCTCTGTTCCTGCTCATGGCCAAGCTGTCGACCCTGGTTCATCAAAGCACGGGCGGCCGGGTTGGGTACTGATCCAACTGGCAGTCCGGTGTAGCCTGCTGTGATGGCGGAACGGGGGTCCACACTTGAGTGCGCTGCTCGCCTGTTGGGCTCTTGCCAGTTATGCTCTATTTCTCAGTGAGTTTTTGCTGGCCTTCTCTGTGCCCGGGGTACAACTTACGGAATGCAGGGGGAGGAAAGTATCCATGTGGGTTGTTCGGAATCAAGTGGCGCCTGGGCGGGAACAATGCACTCTCCTGGGCTGTCGTACTATCTGGAGTGGACGGAGGTGACGACGAGACTCTATCAGGTCGAGGCGTTGCGGGTCTTCTGGTCAGCAAGCGGCGTCTCAAACCCTTCGTCGGAGTCGAGCCTGGCGGAGATGATGGCGGTCCGTTCGATACATCCTGCAGGGCTTGAACAATATCGGTTGTGTCAACGGTGTTCGATCCATAGGTCGCTCGGGTTGTTTGAGGAGTCAGCGCAGCTCGCGTGTCCGGGAAGCCCTGAGCCGTCTGCACAGTCTGCACTGCCCAAAGCACCTCGACGGACTGCACAGCTTGGCTGGGCAGAATGCTGGGATTAGCTAGGGCGGGATGCCCAGCGGACTGCCCGGCTTGCTCGACACCTGTAGTCTGCAAGGTAGCCGGCTGCGGCGTCGCGATCATGTCCGCGGTGGGATATTGTAGGGAGGCATCGTTGACTAGCTGCCGAGGACGTTGGGATTGAGGGTGGTAGATGGTTCCGGGAGATAAGCTTTGGTGGTGACCGAAATCGTCCTTTGGTTGCCGAAGGTTGGAGCGTGGCTGAACTCCCACGTGACGGTGGGTTTGAACGCTTGGTCCTTCGCGGGTAACGATCGGTGACGACGTCAATCCTTTCTGACCAGGTGTGGCATGCGGCTGGAAGTCTGGTCGTCCGCTACGACGGTTCGTGAGGGGTGGGCCTGGAGTGGGTGATCTACCACGGTGGAGCTGGGCGGGCTGCAGCCCTCTGGAGCCAAGTGTGGCGAGGGCTTGTTGCTCGGGAGGAACAATCTTTGGGAACAGTGCATACCGGTGTGCTGGAGTTCTCGGCAACGTCTTCGATAAGGTCGACGGCTGATATTCCTCCGCAGTGGAAGATGGCTGGTTCGAAACGTCTGGTCCCTCACGATGAGCAGTCCTTTGGGGCTCCCCCGATCCGAGTGCTATGCTTCTCTTTGGGGCCTGGGGTCGTAAGCCACCCGAGCCTGGTGCGAGCTGCGCCTGTGGACGGGAGTCTTCACGTGATACGCCTCTTGTCGTCGACTCTCGTGATCTGGGGGGCCTGTTGCGCGGCGGGATCGGCGGCGGCAAATCTCCTTGCTCTGGCGTGCGGGACTGGAAGTAGTCATCGCGGGAGGCGATTCTCGGGAGCTCTCGTGGGCTGGGAGTGAGGCTCGCCTGGAATGTTGGTGCACCTCGGGACGTACTGCCTTCGGATTCGGCAGAACTGGTCGTCGTCTCGCGGCGGAAGGTCGGCGGCTGAAGACGTGATGAGCTCGGGGCTCTGCTGCGCTGCAACGAGGAGGCTGGTTGCCGGTCTCCTGACGAGCTTGGAGCTCTGCTTCGCTGCGAAAATGGGATCGGCAGCACCTCTCCAGACGACGAGCTCGGCGCTCGGCCTCGGAAAACACCAGCGGGCGGGAGCAGCTCCTCCGACGACCTCGAGCTTTGCGCCCCCCCCTTTCCCGGTTCCCCCTGCGACGACGACGGCACCGGCTGCAGGTTCTCTGCAGTCAGGCTGGCCGATGTTCTAGATCGGGCCATGGGGAAATCGACGCCGCCTTGTTCCAGTCAGCAACAAATCATTGCCATTCAGTCATTCTCACTTACGGGTGATGTCTCCGAGGCCAAGCTCTGCCTCCTCAATCACCCTTATGGCCTGCTCACGCAGGCGTCTCTCTGGGACAATGTCAGCACCGTCGGTCATGGAAGTGTGTGGTGGAAGGTGAATTACCCTCCCCAGACGACATGGTCACTTTGTGCCCTTTGAGGGCGCAGGCCTTGGATGCTGCTTGACGACTATGCGACGAAAGGACGAAGTTAGCGGTGATTCAACGACGGTGAGAAGTTGAGATGAAACCAAGGCACAAGTCATTCAACATGAGGACAAGGGAACACTCAGCAGTAACAACAACATCCGGTAACGCCGACGATAGCTGGTGGGTAACTTACTCGGTGGAGTGTGGTGTTTGGTTGGAAGAAAGGAAAACGACCAACAAGACGTCGCGGGGTCGGAGACTATAGCAGGAAATGGCCTTCACCAAAACTTGGGGCAACGCGACCGCGACTGGCACCAGTAGTGGAGCACACGACAGAGTCTTTCAGGGCAGGAACGCGTCCAGACGCTGGTAACCATCTTTAGGCAGGCTTCCAGTCTTTGCCCTGGGACAAACCCAGGCCCACTGGGCAGGAACGCGTCACGGTCTTGAGGTCAGAGACCCTCACGAGACAGACTTTCAGCCTCAACACCATGGACATCGCGAACCGCTGGGTCGATGAGCTTCTAGATGAGTTAGAAGGGCTCGCTCAGGATGAGCGAATGTCACAACGGAAAGCAATCATCATGATGTGGCAAACTTCGGGTTCCAGTAACCTTGACAGTGTTGGCCCCAATTAAGCTGGGCAAGAGAACACAAAAGACCGAGGTTTTGAAGCACAGGAACAGCGGGCAGGAGCAAACCTCCGTGGGGGTCGGGCAGAACTGGTGAGAAAGATACAAAGGATGGCCAGGGATTGGCCACTAGGCTAGCTCTTCCTGGGGCGTTGAAGCTTGGGCAATGAGCTTCTCAGCCAATACTTTTTTCCTTGAATATTCCTGGAGGAATAGCTTGAAGATTTCACGGTAAAGTTTGAATAACATTTAAACTCAGTGGGAGAAAAATCAACTTAGGGGAAGGATAATACTAACCTACCCAAACGTCCTGCGCCCTTGACATTTCAGCATAAACTCAAAAACAAGCGACACTCACTTAACATCATCTGGCAGTGAGAATGTTGCTTTAATGTGATGTGTATCGACAGAAAGATTCAGTCTGATTTAATATTAGAGACGGGATTAACAGTAAGAGTTGTGGTGAATTTAACACTTTACCACTACCCTAAGTCGGCTTTACAACATTTATGATGGTAGAAACTACAGTTTTTAACGTGAAAGAGGACTACGAACTGCCTTCTGATGAATGTATTCTAAAACGACGCAAGTTGCTAGGCGATATTCTAGGGAAACCTGGAAGCCAGGCGGTAGAATAATGTTCCGGTTTCCCGATCCTCTGACGCACACTGTGATATTAAACTTTATCTTCCTCTAAACTTTATCTTCCCGCACACGTTTGCACCGCTAAGATGTCTCGGAGAAGCGGCATATCAACGCGTGGTAAAGACGATTTTTCCACCATGATGGAACATATACGAGAACCATCACCACACCCGACGAGGAACTGTTCACCAGGCTCGTTAAATTTGCGTAGAGCAACCATACGGCTGCAAGTTCAGCGTCTTTAAACAACACATCCATGGGGTGGGCGGCACGCTGCGCAGAACTCACAGCTCCGATACGACAGGATGTTCCAAACGGTAGGAGCTATGGCCGGCAGCTGCATCGTGCTCCGCGTGTAAACGGTGTCTCTGGCACATTTCCTTGGGTTTTCGTGCTTCTCAACATGCAAAAAGTTGAACGGATGAAATTTAACTGAACTTTGACATGCGATTCTGGGTGGCCCTGTGCCTTCATCACGTCGCGGACGCATAAAAGGGGCTCCTTGAAATTTTCGTCCCAAGGGCAGGAACGCGAGGACGCGACTGTGGTTTCTTCTTGCGGCACCATTCACGCAAATCGCATTGTCCAATCTGATTGAAACTCGAAAGGCGGGCTGACGTTGGGGCTTTGATCCTGACCGTGACCCTGGCCATGGTGGTACAGCCCCCCCCCCCTTTTGTATGTAAACAGACCACAAAGCCCTGCGAGGCTTTGTTTAGTTTCAGTCAATCAAGCCCCTTTCTCTCCACCATGACGGTTCATTTTTCACCTGTCAATCATGATCCCTTATCTTGACGCCCACGTGAACAAAGGCCCACCTACCACCCAATACACTCTTTCCGCCACACCACGAGCCACAGCGCACAGGTAAACCTTCCTCCCCCTTTCACCCATTCCCTTCCTCCAGCATCGCATTCGTTTTATCCCACAGGGCCCACTGCCAAAATCCATCTGATAAAGCAGCTCCGATTAAATATCGTGGCAAACCCCCAAACCTCTCTCTCCTCTTCCTGACAACCACCGCGACAACCACCATCATCGCCTCCGATAGCCACAGTCGTTACTTTCGTCTCTGCCCCAACCAGACCGATCAGGGCTTATTGATTATCGATTCTTTCGACACCTTCACCCTTACCACCGCGTCTCAACCGTTTCGAATAAAATCCGACCCAGCAGTCGCACAGCTGTGTCCCATCAACAGCCTCCTCTTCACCCCGATTGCCATCGCCACACCCTCGCCCGATCAATACCAGCTCAGCTTCACACCAATACCGACCACCACACGCTCTCCCTCCCTGCCTCACAGTCAGCTCGCCTTCACCCGATACCGATCGTCCACGCTCACCCTCCCTTCCTCAACGTCGGCTCGTCTTCACCTCCCTCCACCCAGTCTTCAGACCGTCTCCACACAACCACCTTGTAACCACAGCCAGAATGTGCGTCTACACCATGGTCAACGTCTTTTGCGAGAAGCGCAACCACCGGATCTGTCGGCGCATGGAAACCACCCGGTGTTGGCACGGCGACACCGACGACCGGCCCGACGGCTGGGTCTGCACTGACAACCAGCGCACCAGAGGAGTGCCCAAAACCAAGACTGAGTTTCAGACCAGGGGATGCACCCTGTGCGTGCTCACCGAGGTCGATTCGCTGCGGCGGAGTGTGGAAATGCAAATGCAAAACAATGTCGCCGGAGTTCAGGATGCCGGAGTTCAGGATGCCGATGTGCAGGATGCCAATGGGCAGGATGCCAATGGGCAGGATGCTATTGGGCAGGATGCCAATGTGCAGGATGCCGAAGTTCAGGATGCCGATATACAGAATGCCAATGTGCAGGATACCGATGTGCAGGATGGCGAGGGAAAGAAGAGGGTCCGCAAGTCCTCCTCCGACAGCGAGGGCAGCGATAGCCCGGATGCCAAAAAGGGAAAGCAGGAGTAGAATCTCCTGACGGACTCTGAGTGAGTCATCCTGAGACTGCCCCCGCCGGTGTCCCCGACTTTGGTTGGGAGCTCGGCTTAGGAATCGGATTCGGGTGAGGACTCAAGTTCTTGTTGATGGCAGACATCAAGATTTGCATTGATCGGCAGCGAAAAGACCAGAGGACCCGGATTCGGATTCAGATTCGGGTTTGGCTTCTTCATGGGACGCGTTGAGGTTTGCGATTATTGACATCATAAGCGGCAGAGATACCCCTTGCGACTACGCATGGCGATAGGCGCTAGTAGTATTCTCTGGTTGCATTTTATGGATTGCTAGCTAGAGGTACTTAGCAAGCAATGGTCAGCCGATACAGTCCTCGTTCAGTTTGAGTGACCCGTCGTTGCAAACTTCCCGCTTCAAACAATGAGCTGCTGCCAACAACATCAAGGACGGGAGCGGTTTGACTTACAAAGACTAATTTGAGGTTGAGAGTGCAGTGGTTCACTTGCTCAGTTCGTTCCTGAAAATAAAAGATATTTGGGACGTCCTCCTCCGGCCCCAATGGATGTAGTCAAACAATGAACAATCTCCGTCCAAAACCCGTGACTCCTATCCAGCTAGAAATAGCACTGCCCACTCGTGTCCGAGAATTAACTCCACCCAAAGACTTGAACTCCTATCCAGATCGTTATTGCTGTCCTCCCTCAAAGAGCGTCGTCACAAACAGTACTTTCCAAAATAATACTGGTCCTGTTATCCCATTACTCTTCCATCCAGTTCAGTTTCAGCGTTCCTCGTCATGTATGCCCAATCAAAACATCGACACCCCCTGAAAGCGACTCGACATTGATCCAACCTGGCTTTTCATGCCCCTTCTTTGCTAAGAGGGGTCGCCTCGGCCATCCCCCTCCTCCTCCGCTGATGATCTCAACGCCCTCTCCTCGGACACTGACGTCCCCCGACATGGTCTGCGCTTTGATGGTGCCCTCCCACACCGCAGGATACGTCACCTTGATAGGCCCCGACGTCGTAGAGTGTATTGCTGTGAGCGCGCGCAGGGCCCTCGAGTCTGCCGTATTCGACTGCAGGGCATCAGCAGCTGGAGCGGCCTGGGTGGAGGCATCGGAGTCTCCCCTGTCGTGGGGAACGCGTCGAGGGATCCAGCTGGACGGATCGTCATCGCCAATAGGGATGAACCAATCGCCGTCCCCTCGGGGAGGCAGGATAGGAGTAGGGGGGACAGGTAGGGGCGGCGGCAAAGGGATGTACCTTCCCGCCTGAGTCTCGATCCAGAGCGGAGCGAGAACAGTAGTTCTGGTGGTCCCGCTTGTGCTGACGGTCTCGAGCTTGGCCTGCTTGCCCCCGTCTTCATAGAGGGAGGAATCAAGAACAGGCAAAAGGTCGAGCTTTATATCGCCCGAGGTGGTCCTGAAACTACCCGACGTGCTGAACGCTGCTGCGCCAGAAATGAAGCCACTTGCAGTGTGAACATCGATGCGGTAGTCGCGAGGGGGGAGAACCGTCTCTGCGCGGAGATCGACATCACCCCCCTTGCCGGCCGCAGCCAGAGCCTGTGTGACTCTGTGTGCCTCTGAAGCCATTTGGATGGGCTCGCGAAAATCAACATTGCCAGAGGCGGAGCTGATGTACAGGATCGCAGGCTTCGGCTTATCCTTGGCCGCCTCCTTCGGCTCGACCCCGACTTTAATGTTCCCCGAGACGGTATGGATTGCTAGGTAGTCGTACAGGGGCCAAGATCCGACAACATGGCCTGATGTGCTGCTGACTTCAATGATCCGCGACTGGAACCGGAAGGAGTCCGGGGCGCCAACGCTCATGACCGACTCATCGCGAGAGGAGGATCCGGTGGCCGCCGCCATGATTGAGCCTACAAGGCTGTGTAGTTTGGCTCGCTCTGAGAGGAAAATGGACAGGTTGTCCATCAGGGCAACACTCAGGTGGATAGCACCGACGTACAGACCCTCGAGGGCCCCGTCCTCCGGCACCCAGACCGTGATTATCAGATTCAAGCAGGGCCTTGTGCTGTCTTCGTTCCGTGGGACACCACGAGGCACCTTGACAGCCAGGGCCTGCTCGTCTGCATCCCAGTCGACGTCAATATCAATCCGGTCGTCGTTGACGAAGCCTTCAACAACTGCCGAGGGCCCTGGGGTGTCGGAGCCGGCTCGTCGGAGAATAACATAGCCATGGACGCTGATGGGGGTGTATTCCTTGGGGGTCTTGAGGTAATCTTGGGACACGGCGAGCTTTCTGTCTGCAGAAAAGACGACGTCGAAGCGCTTGGCGCCGAGGGGGGTTTGGGCATCCTTGCAAATTTGGTCGACTTCCCAGTCGGTGCCATCATCAAAATCCATTGGGGGTCTACCAACGATGGGAATGAAAGGTTTCTCTTGAGGCTGCTTGAGACGATCCTTGGAAGGGTCCGAGGTTGAGTTGCGATGGTAACTGGGGTGCTACGACGAAGTTAGTTGTCTGAGGAGTGGTGAGGCATGTATATATGTGTCCCATGTTGCACAAGAACGCAATGACACAGGCATGACGATAACTGGTGCACATGGGGGACAAGTAGCCCCTCTCATGTATGACAAGGGGCTAGGAGAATAAAGTCTAAGAGACGCGTAACCACTTACACCAGCTCCCACGCCAGAGACGGCAGTTCTGACAAAGCCAATCGTGATGATACTGAGAAGAAGAGCAACGAGAACCACCTTGGCGTATCTCCCATTGTGGGGCTGACGCACACGGCTTCGGAGTCGATCTCTCCAAGTCAAGGGAACGCGGTTGATGTCGTCGTCGGGATTTCCCATGCTCTGCGGCTCGCCAGCATTGGCCAGGAGCCCTTGGGTTTCATCATGTCGACCCATTGCGGCGGCAATGTTGGGCGGGAAGGTGCTGTAGCTCGTTGGGGAGGCCGGACTCTGTGAGGACGACGACGAAGTGGGCGATGGGGTGTACGCTGGTGGTGCTTCCCTAGGAAGAAGCAGAGAGCTCTCGTCGTACGCGGCCCTGGGTGGAGCGTAGGGCGTATAAGAGGTCGGCGTGTAGGGGTATGTGGATGACGACGCCGGAGTGTAGTGCGCGTCTCTGCCCGGGCCGGCTCTGGATCCAGTGTTCCACCGGGAAGCCGAAGCGCGGTTGCTTCCAGAGGGATATCGAGGTTGACACTGTCGTGGCCACTCACGATTCACAAACCTTTCCCGGTCGGCCTCTCGCGCTTTGCTCTCGGCAGTACTGCCCCGTGGGAGAGATGGATCCTCGACCAAGATATTGGGAACGCGTGGCACATTAGGCGATGTTGCGGCTGTAGATGCGGCGGAGGAGGGTGAGTACGGCGTTGACGTTGAGCTCTGGGTAGCATTGAAGTATCCATCGGTAGGAGAGAGCAGCTCCTCGTTGTCGTCAAGGTCGAGGTCATCGTCGCCACCACTTCCCCCGGAAACGCCATGGTCCCAGCGGCGATCCGGCTGGAACTGCCTTCCCTGCGAATCTTGGAGATGTGTTTCCGACCCCTGAGGCTCAGGCTGATTCAATCCATACCCAATTGGCCCAGAGTCTGACTCGTCCAACGCCGAGTACAGGTCGTCAGAATACGGCATGACTCCCGAAACAACTTGGCAACGCCCTATGAAACCGATCACCAAAGGGAGCGCCAAGCCAGTAATCCTGGTGTTGGCAAAAGCTTCTTTCGTCTACAGAAAGGAGAGCTGCGATCGTTGACTCGAATGTCTGCGACCGCAAAATCTTGAGAAGAGGCACAAATTGGACTTGGATGCCAAAAATTTGGGAAGTTGCCAATCACTTCGTTGACAGAAAAGGACCCTCGGGTGGCATTGAGCAACGAAACCGTCGACCTGGTATGAGTCGTGGGGTAGCATGAGGGGTAGTCGAAGGCCTCGTCAGCATGCCGGGCGATCGACCGGAGAGCCCTCCAGGCCGAACTGCAATACCTTGGGGCATGGGATTCTCGAAATCCAAGCCAGCTAGAGTGTGAGCGTGGGGCATTGGACCTCCGTCCCGGTCACGGTGACTCAAGGCTGGATTTGTCGAACCACGGCTGGGAAGGAGAAGGTGGGGAGCTCATTTGTCCACAAGAGGAAGCTGCGAAGCGCTGCAGCAACCGAGCGACGTTACGCTCAACAGACGGGATGACAGGCCAATGGCCATCTACATCTACCGCACAACTGGGCACATTGGTGGGGAGACGGCCTGTCTCGCTCTGTCTGCCGAACCCCAATGCTGCATGTAACTGAGGTCGGTGACGAATGCTCACGACGCCCGCATAGCGCTACGAACGTCAACAAACTTGCACTAGGCTAGCATGACGACGGAGGAACGTAAGCACGAGATTGCAACCACATTAAATGCAGTAGATACAAGACACTCAACGCAACCGCAGACGTGCTGCTGTGTTCTTGATGCTCTTGGAGCTTTCTATTGGTATCTCTTTGGAGGAATATCTCCAAGCGCCTTCAATGGCGGCACCGTCCAAGCCATCCCAGCTCCGGTCTCCCTGTCCTGACGCCGAAGACGATGCTGATAAAAAGATGGCGCTTCTTCCCGAAAGGCGCTAACAAATGTTGCCAGGAACATCTCCACTGGGTATCCAGTCAAAAAGATCAAATCTAAAATCGTCGCTGCTTTCTTCGCCCTTCAGTTCAGCTGAAGCAGCTTCTTCATGTTTTCGTAGCACACCCAGGTGATGCTCAACGCTGGTGCGACCTTGAAGAGGTTGGGCGTGAGCCCCTTGTACAGGCCGCGGACGCCCTCGTTGCGGAACGTCTTGGTCGCCACATCCACGATGCCCGTGTATGTTGGTGGATGCATGGCGGTTCCTTGGGTTTGTAATCGTGTCCGGAGGACGTTGAGCGGGTAGACAATGGTCGCCCCAAGAGCGCCCGAAGTGGCTCCCAAGGCGGCTGTCGCGACGTTGCCCATTGTCGCATCTTCTTCGTGGATTCCGTAATATCGAGCCTTGGTGCGAGTGTAGGTCTTCTTGAGAAGCTCGAATGTTCCAATGTCGATGGCGCTGTAGGGGAACATGCCGATAAGCCCGAGTCCGAGGCCGCGATAGGCAGCGCGAAAACCGCCGTCCTTCCACATGTTCTTTGCTGTCTCAATCAGGAGGGCGTTGCCTTTGAGACCGCCGTCAACCGTCTCGCATTGGAGTCGGAATTTGAGTGTATCGATAGGGTAGACGCAGAACTGAGCCGTCATGCCACCCATTCCACCGGCAACAAATTTTGAGACGGTGCTGATTTGTGTTGGATCGTTGTGTCCTTCGTAGGCCGCGAGAAACCTTTTTGAAGCCTCGTAAGAGCCGAACTGGAGATGCATTAGTAGCCAACCCAGGCAAGGTAACAAATCAGCAAAGTACACACCCGGATAGCCGATTCCGGCATGATTTTGACCACATTGAGCCCGTTTCCTGCACTCCGTCAGCATCTCGGTCCTCACGGCATGGCATCAATTCGCTTACCTGCGAAGAAAGTGCGGAACCCGCCGGCTTTCCACAGGCTGGTCACGGCCTCGATGATCGGGCCGCCCGCGTTTCGAAGAGCGACCAATGGCTTTCCGTGCTTGGCAGCAGAAACGGCCACTGTGCTTCTCGTCTTGGTATTGACGAGCAGGTAGACCTTGAGGCGGTCGAGGGGTGCAGTGGCAGTTCGCGACACCGCACCTGAGACTGCGCCGGCGAGGAAGTATCCTGGTTCAGGCAGGAGATCTGTCAGTCTGATTTCCACGACCTCAACTTCCTCTGGTCGATAGTCTGGAATCCGGTCTAGCTGCTCTGCGTCCTCGAGCGGTATCCTGGGGCCTCGGGCGGTCCCCCCGGTCAAGATTTGTGGCGACGCGGCTGCCGCGCCATACGCGAAGCGTGAGGAGGCTGCGCTCGCCGTTTCTGTAAGTTCCGCTGCGCTTTGGTTGCCTGAAGCATCTGGCGCATCTGAACTCCGGACAGCGGGCGATGGCGATGACGGACGAGTAAAAGCGGCCGACTCGGGATTGGCGATTTTTAAGAGAGAACCAAAGAGAGCGTGGAGAAGAAAGCCGGTCGTACCTAGACCCTCAAGTGTGTCTTCACTGACAAGCGAATCTCCCTCCGCGCTGACTGTGACAATGTGCTGGTAAAACGAGAGCGCAGCTTCAAGCACAGGCCCGTCGTGATGCTGTGGCATAAAAAGAAGGAAGTCACTTTGGGATGGAAGATTAGCACATAGGTCACACGCCGAATACAAATCCTCGTGAAAAGGCTTGGGTACGTACCGCCACTCCTCAAAAGTTATATACCCATCGCGGTTCATATCAATCTCGTCGAAAAAGCCAGACAGCCTTCGCGCAGGAACAGAGAGACCAGCACGCTTGAACGCTGCGCGCAGCTCTTCCTTGTCCAGACGACCGTCCTTATCGTGATCGATGGAGCGAAAGAGATTGAGGAGCTGTCGCTCTGCGGCTTCGACGAAGACGCGAAATTCTGAGGCGCAACACTTCAGTTACATCCGAAAAGACGCGCCATTCGCAACTTTGGTATTGGGACCCACCTTCGTACTGTATCTTGCCGTCACCGCTCGTGTCAACCAAGCTGATGATCGCCTTCAGCATCTGGTCGGCATTCTTCATAGCTACCCGAAGAGAAGCGGAGCACGTCAGTAAATTGGCTAGTTGCCAGTGCGCAAGCAGCATCAGAACCTACGATGATCAATTCTCCTTAGACCCTTCTGGAGGCCCTTGAAGTCGAGCTCCTTCTGGCCTGTAGGATCGAGTCTCCTCCACAGCTCCTCGACGCGCTTGTCGCGCTCGTTCTGCGTCTCCATTTCAACGTCGAGACCCGTAACTACATCCGACATCTTCAATCCCGGCTCCGGGCACTCATGATCCGGTGCGGCATGCAATCGCGGCGGGAAGGCGCACAAGCGGCGGAGCGCTTATGACGTAGGCTGAGCGAAATACGTGGAGGGCAACGGTCGTGGCCACGGCTGCAGGGCGGTTTTTGGTCGGGTTACAAGCACGACATCGCGGTTCTAGGCGTCTGGCTCGCTCTCGACGGCGCTGCGGTTTTGCAAGGTGAAAAGACAGAAAAAGCTGAAGCGGAGCGAGCTGGACCGAGACTGCAAGATGGATATCTCTGCATCAAAAGTTCCCTGGTTTGTTTGGAGACGTTTGCTGGAGAACGTGCGGACATGGGTCAGACCCCACGTACACCTCATCTGGCACGTAACAGCCGGCCTTGGCAAGAGGCCGCAAAAGGTTTTGGGCAAGGCCAAATTGGTCATGTATTAGGTATTTGAAACTGTTTAGTCACCCGTGAAAAACATGACGCTCGCGGCTGACCATTAGGACCTGAGAGATGACACAGAAGGCGGCAATGATGTTAGAAGGAACATGAAATTTATCATCACCCGACTCACCTTCGCCTTGGCGAACAAGCGCTGGCCAGGCCTGCCCCACCTTTCCCCACCAAAAGCCCATCGGTCCGGGACCAGCCAGGGACAGATGTGTCGGCAATCAAGAGCGTCGTGATTCGCCGGTTTTCCGCGGGCGCCAGCCGCGCCAGCAACCAATGGCTTGAATATGAAGGTCCGCAAACCGAACCTCATCCACGAGAGTTCAACCACGTCGACGACGTCGCCGTTCGCGACAACTCCATGGGGGCCGTGAGTCTTCACTGCCCGCAACAATGGCAGCCAACTTTTGGGAGTCGACGCAGCGAAAGCACTGGCAGTTCACCAAGGACGAGCTCGCAGCAATGCGGCAAAAGCTGGAGGATGAGGACCCCAACCTCGTCCAGATGTACCCCTTGCCGCATCTTCGACACCTAAACATCTACTTCAACCAGCGTATGTGTCCTGTTCTCACTGCCAGATGAGGCTAACCATGTATTGCGCAGAAATCAACCGCCTGGGGAAACGTCTTGGCGTCCGTCAACAGCCCATGGCCACAGCCCAACTCTACACGAAGCGCTTTTACACGAAAGTCGAGATCCGCCGAACCAACCCATATCTCTTGATGGCCACGGCTGTCTATCTGGCTTGCAAGATGGAGGAGTGCCCGCAGCACATTAGGCTGGTGGCTGGAGAAGCCCGCTCCCTCTGGCCCAACGAGATACAAAACATTGACACGGGCAAGGTGGGCGAGTGCGAGTTCTTCCTCATCTCGGAGATGAATTCGCATCTCATAATACATCAACCCTACCGCACGCTCACCACCCTTCAGGGTGACTTTGGCCTGACCCCCGACGAGACCGCTCTAGCCTGGTCCATCATCAACGACCACTACATGACGGACCTTCCGCTCCTCTATCCTCCCCACATCATCGCGCTGACAGCTATGATTCTGGCGCTGGTGTTACGGCCGGGCGTGAACAATGGCGGTCAGGGGGCCGGTGCAAACTCCGCTGGGAGTCTCGCTGCCGCCAGTGCCGTGCTCGCACAGGCACAGGCCCGGGCAGCCATCACGGGGGGGAACGGCGACGGCAGCGGCAGGAGCGGGTCAGCAACGCCAAGCTTGACATCGCAAACCTCCGCAGAATCACCAGCCATGCAGCTTTCGGGCATGCATCCAGGTTTCCAGCGGGCCAACGATAGCGGCATGGCGAGTAAGAAGGCCCCAGACGACCGCTTAAATAAAATAACACGTTTCGCAGAATGGATAGCCGAGAGTAATGTCGACATCGAGGCGATGGTGGACTGCACCCAGGAGCTCATTGCCTTTTACGAGTGCCACGAACAGTACAACGACAAGCACGCGCGAGAAATGATCAACCGCTTCATCAAAGCCCGTCAACTCTAGGATTTCAACCCGAACATGACGGTCCTATTATCAGCAAGGGGCAACGTCCTTTTCAGAGAGGGCCCCCTTCGTATTAGGAACGCCCAGTACATCCTTTTACCCATATCCCAACTCGACAGTGTCGCGCCGTGCCAGCATACAAGCTGAATCACGACGCCGCAAGGACCAGGGCCTAGTTGTTATCATCTACGCTGATAGGACTAGAGCGTCGTGGGTTCTCGCCGGGTTCTTCCGTCTGCGCCACAATGTGTGCACCCGTCCGGCAATGCTCCATATCTAGCGTTGAAGCAAACTTCGCAATGCTTTCATCGCCACACCTAGCATCACGAGGACAACAGCAAACAGTTTGAGAGTTGATGTGGGCTGACGCTGTAGTCAAGGTGGGAAGCATCTTCTCGGCAGTTGGCGAACGATCGCTCACTCAGAAGACAATCAACAACATACTACAGACAGCACCGGGCGCCTACTGAAGGCGACTCGGTTCCTGTCACTTACCTTTTGTCATGCTGAACGCAGACACCGTGTCGCCTAGACACGGATGCATCTAGAAGGGAAACGGCTTCAAATCATGTCATTTTCCGTCGCCACGGATTCAGTCCGGGGCTGCTCTTCTCGTCGCATCTCTAGGTCACAAACAGCACTAGACTCGGCGATAGCGGTCCCGGAGGGCGTGTCTGGTCATCATTATAATGCGTCGACCATCCGCTCGAGACATCAAGCCTGATTGCAAATGAAAATGAGACTTGTACCAATATATTCCATCCATCCATCCATCCCGCACTCGGTGCTTCGTACCCATGTATGGTCAGATCATCTCGAGCCTAACCCGGTGTGTTCCATGGAGAAAGCCCAAACGCCATAACTTTGACAGGTTAAGGACCATCTGGGAATTTTCTGGTCTCTCTGTACAAGATGATCGCCGCATTGCTACGCACTTCACGGACTTCGAGAATTATGATCGCGCAACCCTGGCTGGCAGAAGGCGATAAACTCCAGAGTGGCGTCATGACATATTGTGTGTTGAGAGATGAATTATCGTGATCTGGTAGAGGAGATATCGTGTGTTGAGAGATGAGATTGTCGCGGGTGCAGCCCCTACAGCTTTGGTGGTGATAGCTTCACACTTCTAGCTTCACATTTGAGGTATGCTGTGTGTGTGTCTCAGTGTAATGGTTCCCAGTGGTAGAGATATAACAACTCGAAGAGCTTAATGGGTTCCGGTTGCGGCAGATGCTGAGGGATGGGCGGAGGCGAGGGGGTATCTTTGTCTCCCTCGCGCCTTGTCGTCCGGTAGGGAAATTTCTGACAACCTTCTCAGCACCATTTTGCACCCAGATCAAGCCTCCAACACCTCACAAGCACGCGCCCCACCACGTCACGCAGAACAAAATGTAAAATAGACGTCGCTCAATTCGGGCTACGGATACGAGCTCCTTAACCACCCAGACGCCATGTCTCCCATTACCGAATGCAATGCTTTCCGTTTCCGCGCAAAACTCCTCGCTCAATGATATGGATTCTCAGGGTATCATCATTTTATATCCGCTGTCTCCAGCGTTCCTCAACGCCGTCAAACCACCCATAGGAAACCATGAACCCGAAACTAAACTCGAACTGCGCCGAACTGACCATGTCCCGAGCAAAAGAAAGCCTCCCAGCCCTTGACCGGATACGCCTCCTTTCCCTTGAACTTGTCCTAAACGCCACGAGCGAAAAGACTGCGAACGCTGAAGAGTCTCGAGGGTGCCGTCTACTCGAGGGGCTCGCACTTCACGGAGTCAGCCTCGTCGACGTCGATGGGGTCGTGGAAGCTCTGGCGATTCTTGATCTTCATCGGAGGAACATTGCTGCCCATGACCCAACCCCACTCGGCCAGCATCTCAAGAATAGCGCAGGACACGGTGCTGTCTTGCTTCATGACCACGTCCCACGTGTCGGGGAGGCGGCCGAGATCAGGGCGTCTCTTGTTGAAGAAGTAGAACAAGCAGTGGGCAATGAGAAGGCGACGCATGGGGGAGTTGTCGGTCGTATTCTCAAAGACGAGCTGCACGTCGTAGATGTTGGGGCAGCGAGTGCCGTGGGCCTCGGCGAAGTAGCTGTAGACGGTGTCGATGGCGGCATTCTTGACTCCCACGATCTCAAAGGTGACGCCCAGGAGATACAGGCGGATGCTGAGGGAATGTCAGTAGCCGCTTCAGGGGGAACAAGGTTGGGAAGGGGAGACTCACTAGTCGCTGACGGTATGGGTCTTGTCATCCGGGAGCGGGAACCGGAAGATGCGCGATCCAGACGAAGGACCAAAGGTGGTGCCGTACAGCCAGTGCATGAACATCGAGAATAGCTTCGGGGCGATGTCACGGAACGTGACCTCTTTCATGTCCAGGCCAGCGGCATCGTCGTTCAGCATGCGGCGGAAGTAGGGAGACTTTGCCGACAGAAGAGGCTCATGGACCGACCACTTGCGCTCGCTCTCGCCCTCACCAATTACGACCGTCACGATGCGGCCGTGAAGGAAGCTGTCGCGGTCAGCCATCTCCGCTTCTGCAACCATAGCAGTCAAAGCATCCAACGCCTCCTGGACAGCCGAAGGAGGGGGAGTTTTCGCAACGTTGTGGTGGTGGAATCCGCTGGGGGCCAAATCTTGAGACTCTTCAATGTAGCTGAGCAGACGCTCGTCGGGCTCCGAGCCATCGTCTGCAGTGTTGCCCATGGTGAAGTAGGAGGCAGGGTAGGGATGACGTTCAAGATTTCGGTTCGGGGGCAACAAAATTCCGCAGTTGGGGGTGCCGCCGAGGTGATAATGGAGGAGAGAAAGCAAGAGGTCACTCGGAGGGGAAAATACTTACTTGTCGGCGCCTGAAATGGAAAACGGAGCTGCGTGAGCCCCGCCTGACGATCCAGAGGGGGAAGCCAGCGGAGACGCGCGCGGAGACATGTCCTCCGAGTCGATGACAATGGGCTCGGCATTGCCAGAGTCGCCGCCGGTGGGGGTCTGAGAAGCCATGGTGCTGTTCGTGGCGCGGTGAGCGAAGCGAGATGGTTGAAGGAGGGAGAAGGAATTGGCAGGAGGAGCCGAAGGAGATGAATTTATATTCATGGTGAAGGAGATGGCCAGAGCGTTTTTGGGAGAGGGAACCTCGGACGAAGTGAATCGTTGCGATGACTTGAGCTCCGGGTTGGAATGAAGTCTCCAATCCGGACAGAAGTCGGTGCCAGGAGACGGATCCTCACCACTAGGGATGATTTGGGAGAGGATGTGTGAGAAGAGGTCTTCTTTCCAAAGATGAGAAGATATGTTCTTTCCGAAAGAGACCTCACGGATCGAATCTTTGTAGCTGGGCAAGAATTCAACGAAGCACCCAGATTCTTTTGCTCACACAAAATCCAAAGTTCACGATATGGAAGATATTTGGAAACTTCCGAGCTCAAAGTAGATCGATGGCGGTTCCTTCTACAAGACAGCACAGCCCAAATTCTTTGGCGAGTTAGAAATCCGATTTCTTCCAGTCTCTGACCCTGAGCGAGGCCTACGACCAACATCAAAACTGGAAGGAACCGCGCTACAGACCGCCATTCACAAGGCAGAAGAAATTGACCACGCACTGGTCTTTTGAAAATCCTTGAGGATACCACCTATCTAGAGAAAATCCGAGAAGACAAGTGTCGCTGTTTCTCGGTAAGGATACATGGTGCGCCGCATGGTGCGCCGCGTGGGTCGCAACTTGCGCGTGCTGGTGAAAACACACTGCTCAACTTCCAAACAAAGATAACATCAACATCTCAAAGAGGCATCAAATAAACACCTCGCTCCTCTATCTCCCCACAAAAGGAATTCCAAAAGAGTGCACAACAAACCCCCCCCTGGTTTGTTTTGTTGGAAAGCGAGGCGGATATCCAACTCAGATGGCCAAAGTAAACAAAAAACATAATTTACCCCTGACGGCGATAACACATCCAAGATCCATTCCACCACCCGCCGGACAAGCAATAAACGGTCTCTCCTTGAGAGCCAACCTATGGAGAGGCTGACGCATCCAGTTACGCCATACCTTGCTGATGGTTGGTGTATCTACATCAGACACGCACCACCCACCAGCAGTCTCCTGAGTGATCAGGTGACTTGGCTGCCAACCGGCTCGTTGGCTTCGAGCTCGAGTACCCCTTGGCGAACTTGAGGGGAAACATTCGCAGTCATCCTGCCAAACACGCGGAATGACACCGGCAGGCGCCAACCTGAGGTCGGCCATGTCACAATCACAGGAACAGATAGAACAAGTTCTGAGTGAGGAGGCGGATTATATCGCCTGATTTCGGATTCCCAATAATCACAGCTTTCCGTATCTTGGCATACACGCCGGGTCTGTCGATTCGACAAAGCTCCGAGCCACCATGGAACACATCAAACACGCCTGCTCCCAAATTCCCGATGCTTTGCCAAACCAGAACCAGCCCAAAAAAGATACGATAGATATCTTCGCAAGAACCAGGAACCGTTCCACCACACCGACCGGAGATGCAAACCCTGTAAAATAAACCCAAGGCCAAAACGGAGGTGGGTTCTGCCACCATCACGCCATGATACAACGAAATCAACAAAGCCAAACACATGAACCAACTCCCCGCCAGTCCGGAAATCCCACATCCCGCGATTTGACATTTCCCCAAACACAAACACCGCAATGTGTTGCCAGCCCCGCTTCAAACAGATTCGCCCCATGTAGCGCCCCCCAAAAGATCGAGAACACCCAGGTTGCAAAGAGCTACCGCCTTCCCAGCACAACGCTCCGAATAACCCGTCGAACTCGCTCTATATGTCGATTTCTTTTCTCCGATGAAACTCGTAGACCCGTGACCGTTATGACTTTTTATCATGTGCTTTGAAGTCGCCGCTTCTTTCTGTGACCACCAAGAAAACAAACACCAAACCCCCCATTGTATGGTATCGATAAAACAAGCGCAAAAAACCGAGTAACTCCGCCGTTGGACACCGATGCAATATAAGTGGTTTGACAAGCATGCAAAAACCACCCATGGAAAAAGAACGCTCATTTGTCGTGGAATTAAGACAGCCTCATCTTTCGAGGTCCGAACACCGCACCGAGGTGTTTTTTGGTAGTCGAAAAAACAAAATGCGAAGAGGTATCGATCGTCTTTCATCGTGCAATCCGAAAATGTCAAATTTTCGCTTTCGAAACAAGGCGCCTTATGTCGATTAGAGAAGTTTGTACAGAGGAGGGATGCCAAGTCGAAGGTCCAGTCGACCTCGCGTGTTGTCGTTGTTAGCCCCGCCCGCCGGAGGATTGTTGGATAAAAGATTCGATGCCTGCTACCAAAGTCGGTGCCCGCCAAGATGAACAGCTGCTGAAAGCAAATGAGTGCCAAAGTTGAAGTCCATTTGCAACGACGACGGCAGAAGTAGGTGGCTCAGTCTCGCCTTGCGTCACAGAAGCGAGACGTCAGCCACCTACCACCGTCCTCCTGCACGGATGGACTGCTGCTGCATCCGGCCGGGCGATACTGACGGTGGCGGGCTCGACATGGTGATGCCGGTGAGGGGGTTGATGATGGGGATGGCGTTGCGGGCACGTGTGGCGGAGGGTTGGTGGAGCTTCAAGGACGACATCTGATTATGGAGACTAGGCGGGACAAAGGGAGGCGACGAGGAGTTGAGCGAAAAGGGCGGGGCGATCGTGGTGGGCTGTTGCGTCGGCGACCCCTGGGGTGAATCGCTTGCCAAGGATGACCGTTCCGAGGAGGAGCTGTGTATCGACACCAGCTTCAAAGATGCATCAGCACGAGCGTTCTCACCTCTGCGTTGGCGATTCCAGGGTAACTCACATCGCTCTCGGTCAACAAGCTCGGGCAGAACTCCATGTCGTCTTCCAAGTCAAAGGAGCGCACCGCCTCGAATTTTGTCCGGAAATTGGATACGGATACCGACTCGGTGAGTTCTTTCATACTCCTGACGCCGCGAAATTGCTTGTGGCTGTTTTGCGAGACGGAAAGTCTCGGCGCTCGCCGATTCCGGCCGCCATGGTGGCTGTGCGAGATGGCCGACGCGCCGGCAGGTGTTGGGTGTTGCTGGTGGGCGTTGTAGTGATAGTACGAAGACATTATGATTTGGAAAAGTCTATGTCGACAGACAGGATGGCGGTATCGTTTGGTGGATGCGGGATGAGAGAGGTGCGAAGGTTGTTGGATGCGCTTTATGGGGGTGAGGGGCGAACCGCTCTGCGTCGTCTGTGTCGTCTTTTGAAACAACAACAATGAAACGTAGCCGAGGATGACCGTTCAAGGACTCGAATGAAAGCGCGAGGGCGAAATGGGTGCGTTTGTTATCTACGGGTGAGGATGGAGAAGCGGATATCGTCGTGATCGGTTTAGATGTTGGACAGCCGGCGCGAGGGGATGGTGGGATGGGGAGCGGTAGGTGGTGGTAGAAGTAAGAGAGGCGAAGTGCGAGGAACAGGAGAGCAATCGGAGCGGGCAAGGTGTTGGATAGCGACGGGATGGAGGGTGGACCGGGGGGCGCTACCTAGGGTCTAATGCAAGAGCGAGGCAGGACCCCCAGACACCCACTCACAGGCGATGCACTGGCCACTCCGCTGCAGGCCGGGTGGCAAGACCAGCGTTGAGAAGTGGATCCCGGCGCCTATGATTGGCCATACTCAGACAGTCTAGACCGGAACCGGAATGGCGCGTTGACCATGTAATTTTGGCTAGCGTTGCCTTCAAGGAATCCAGCGGGCCCCACAGCACCCAGTGCCGGAGACGGTGCGCCGCTTGCACTGGCTGAATTTGTGCAGACAATGCACCAACAGCGAACAGACCCGAATTCCCACAATCGTCACCCGACGTGGCCCGATGATGCCTTTCTCCCTCATTCTGTGGCTCCATTTTTATGGGGAGCTTGTCGACGTCAACAGCTCGCTTCCCGCTGGCGGCCCAAATCGAATCACCGTCTTGATCGGCTCTGCGCTTGCTGCCCACGTTGTCCTCAGGTCCTGTCCTAACAGACAGCAGCTTCCTGCGTCGGCGTGAAACGCCGTCTCGTCGACGGGAGGCTGTCAGGCGTTTGGGAGAAGCGCTGCCGCAACGTTCCGGTAACGACAACCTACGCTGTGTTGGGCGCTGAAACTGGGGCTCGCAGGCGCCATGGCCTGTCTGGGTCTCGTCTGCTATCGCGGTCCTGTGGGCGGTTCAGACGGGTGCATAATTCAGTGCAGAGCAGCGGGCTGAATGGCCATCAGCAGATCCCTCTGCCCCAGCCTTGTGGCGAAGGCGACCCCATCCGCGCGCTTTGACTGGCTGGCATTTGCGGTAAAACACCGCGAGACCAATTCCAGGCCTCCCGACCACCACACTGTGCAGCTGGGTGGTGCTGCTGCCCGCGAGACGAACCTGGTCCTTTGCATGGGAACTATGCGGTTGCACTGATGGACGCAGGTCACGGAATGTGGCTGGTTCGGGAAGCCTCCCCAGTGTCCCGTGGCTTTCACAGACGGTGTCGCGAGAGGCTTCTCGTGGCTCCCCCAACTTTCGCCAAGGCGCTCGTCTCGCTGAGCTCACTGGATTGCTCCTCGGTGGGGCGCAGAGGCAAATGGAACAAAGACAGCTTTCCGTCGATCCCGGCGACAACACCACCAGTGAGCCTTCTGACAGCGGGGTCGTACTCAGTTGCTGTCCGTCATCGAGCGGGGGACCAGATGGAAATGGCTCGCCACCGATTGGCGTGGGTGACGCTGATGAGAGAACCATCCCTTTCAGACGATCCTCGGAGCCACAAGACAGACGCATTTTGCCTCCCTCATCATCAGCTCCAACCTCCAGCGATACAACGCAGTGAGAGAGATTACCGGCACGGCATGCTTGAAAGAGGGCTGCTTCATTGCCTGCCAGAGTTCTGCCGGCCAGTTGCTGACTCCGCCCGCACAACCACCCGGCAATGTCTCATTTGCCTGTGCTGTCGACTGGCCAGGACAGGCGATTGGCCTGCGCCAGTAGCCGCCTTGTGCGCCTAGCAGCGAAGCGACGCATGACGACGAGGTGATTTATCTCCGGCGTGGCCAGACGCAGGCCAGGAATCTCCCGTTCGTCAGTCGGTCCCGCATTTTGACGACCCGTCAGCGACAGAAATGGGATTCAGCCGGATGCGAGAAGCGCATGACGGTAGAAGTTGATGATACCCAACATGCCAACCCCCAAGACACTAACTACCCGTTGGGTTCATCGAATCTTATCTCGATCAAGTCAGCAGCCAGTCAACGTTGGGGCACGGCGCCGAGGACCTTGTGGAGGTGTTGAAGTGAGGACGAACAACCCCCCACCGCACAATCAAGGGCCCCTCTCCCCACCATTTCCAGGCGGGGTAACGAAAGGGGCAGAGTCTGACCTCCCAATGGCATCACTTTGTAGCACGCCTTTTACCCTCGGCCGCCGTTCGTTCCTTTTGGGGGCCATCTACGTGCGTATGCCGCAGACAGTATATTTAGGGAAGCTCGAACGCTTGCGTCAGAGTCTGGCAAACAGCCCATTCGCCAGACGCTGCACTTCATCTGTCTCTAACCAACAATTCACCCACCAGAGTGGGAGCAAAGGCTGGCACGGCTGGGGCATGGCCCATTGGCGAATGGCGTTTCATCCATCTGCGTGGGCTGGAAGCGGGGCGAACACGACCGATTGGAAAGCGGGCTATTTTGGTCGCCAGCACCCATCCTGCCCAAGCAGATCCAGGAATGCTGGGAAGAAGCCCGAGCGAAGGGGACTCAGTAAACTGAAGAAACCCTTTGTTTCCTCTCGTGGAGGTTTCTTGCTCTCCTTGAAACTCAAAGGCCCTCACAGCCTTGTTCTGGTGTTTGATGCGATGGGACCCCCCTTTACACTGCGGGGGGAATCTCAATGCGACGGCGAGCTTACCTACTTTCGGGAAGTCCATCATCAAACCGACTGGTGGGCCCAAACGGTTAGGGTCAATGCATTTTGGCGCCCAGCGCCGCTCACGGGAGCCAGAGCCAGGCAGGCTCGAGGCAGGTCCAGTCGATGGCCTCGTGCCGCACGCTGGGGCACCTGGTAAGCAATGATCCACGGATCCAGTTCTCCTATCATCGACACGGCTGCTGCAGGTATAATTCGCCAGCGTTATTACGGCCCACGGGACAGCGGAGGACTGCCTGAAGAGCTGCAGTGCAGTTCTAACAAAACCTGGGATGCGCAGCCCTGCCCTGCATCGATCCGAACTGCCCAAGACTTTGCGGGAGGGCAGGGCAGTGCCTGCCAGGCACGTTTCGCTCGTCGAGTCCACGCCAGCAGGGAACTCCTCCGCCCCCCCGTCGACGAGTCAGGGCCTGCCTGTCCCCGCACTGTGACAGATCTCTCAACTCGCCGATCAGAAGAAGCTTTGCCCTTTTCTCGACTTCAACGATTTTGTGTGTGCCCCGCTCACGGACCACATGGTGGCTGGCGCCGGTGCTGGTTGGGTTGGGTTTTGGTGATGCATCCAATTGGGCGCGGGCGGAGTCGAACTTGGAGGTCACTGCCACACCGCTTCTTCCTTCTTTTCTTCCCCCCACTCGGATGCTGCTGCTGCTGGGAAAGGGAAGGGGGAGGGTTGGATGCCGAAAATTGGATGGATGGGGAAAAGAAGAGAGGTCGCCTGCGTGCGTCGCGGCACATCTGATTGCTCGATTCTGTGAGGGCTTCGCCTATTCGACGGACGGGAGTCGGAGGCACGGCGTGTGTCTTTGCTAATTTTTCCCTTGCTTCCTCAGCACACCATGATGCGGGAGTGGGATGTGTGGTGCGGTTCGCGAACGACTCCGGCCCCCCGCACCCCGAAGGTGTGTTTCCGGCAAGCAGCGAGCAGCAGCAACTAGCCCCAACAGCAGCAGATGAGGCAATGCAATGCTGCTGCTCTCCTGATTGTGTGTGTTTAGGTACCGACGCCTGCAGTCGACAATCTCTCGAATGCAGCAGCTCGGGTTCATTGTTTATTGTGGATATTGCGCTACCGAGACCCGTCAGCAGCAGGCAAATGCTGCAGAGATGGGACGGCGAACCCAGGCCTGGGGGAAATGCGAGGGCTCCCTCCTGCATGTTGCAGCGGTATGCGAAATGGGGAAGTCTGGAATGAGAGATCTGGGCGGGCTTGTGACAATCAGTTTTTTCTCCTTGGGTCGTTGTCCCATCGGCAGGTTGCGGTACTGTTCCTGATGCGGTTGCAGCAGCTTGTTTGGGGGACGGCAGTCCTGTGTGGGTTGTGTGTAACTACCCGACAACAGGTTGAACGGGAGGTCTCCGGCAACGGGCCGGAAATGTCCACTTTGTTCTGCGTATGGAAGGGCAAAAGAGACATCAAGAAGAAAAGAAAAAACTCTGGGGTAGCGTGTGGCTGCGGCCGCCTTGGCTTCGACTCCGATGCATCTCCGTTGAAGTAGGCAGAATGGGCAGCTGAGGTGGCACCTGACAGGTAGAACGGCGACGTGCCTACTCGGCTGGAAGCAGAATCGGAGATGCGCACGACACACTACGGCTGCGCTAGCTGGTGCTTCGTGAAGTCTAGAGCTTTCGGGCGTTCCGACGATGCTGCTGTCAACTGAGGATTTCTGTCACCCCTCCGAGAGATGGGTGATCGATGACTGTTGTGCTAGTGCGATCGCAGAGGAGGGTTTTTGTCATCCCGAGGGTTCTGGATTGTGAGAGGCTCTGGGAGCAGGGGCTGCGGTGAGTGCGGCGACAGGCGGGCGGGTGCGCAACCGGCGATCCCATCGGGCGCTGCGGGTGGAGGTGGCTCAGCTGCTGGCTAGTGCTGGCGCTGGACTGGGGGTGTCGGCTTCGGCTTCGGGACTCGCCTGCCTGCGGGGGATGGCGGGTTCTGTCGGTGAAGGGTCTTGTGCCAGCGCCGGTGCCTGGGAAGTTTGTTGGGTGATGAACCCTAGAGCGGATACGGTGACAGGCACACACCGCACACACACCGCATCGGTTGGAATTTTCACGATCCCCACGGGTTTCTTTCTCGGTGAGGCGGGAGTGCAGGTCAAGTGGGTTGTCCCCCTGAGAGAGGGGTTGTGGAACCAAGGAGAGGCTGGTGAGAGGGTTGGGTGCTAGTCAGGGGTGTCTCCTTGTTGTTGGAGAACGAGGCTAGCCTGGGGGTTTAAACTTCCCGACGAACCGAACGAGGGACTGGACTTTGCGATTGTCACAGCGCGGAGGGTCAGCTGGAGTCGTTTTACGAGTCGTTGGTCCCCAAGGCAGATATCCGCTGCTTGTCGCGGAGTTTGTCACGAGATGCGACCGGGGCCGGGGAGCAGTCGTTCCGGATTGGCGGGGCCCCGAGATGTGGGGCCGGGGCTCCGATCCGGGGGTGTGATGGGATGCGCACCGACTGCAGTGCCGTACCACATGATGTTGTGGTGCTTGTCTCGGTATTGGATCGTGGCACAGACGGTAGGTTTGCTGCACGATGGTGTTTTTGGGATGCGGATTGCGGCACGTTACCTGGGGCTTGTCTATGTGCAGTGTCCATGGGGCATGGTGATCGGAATCGTCTGCAGTGGATGTGTTTGTCTCGGCCGTGGTCATTCTGAGTGCGGTAGCTGGCTTGTGTATCAATTCTTGAGGATGAAGGTTGGGGATATGAGGGTCCGGTCGAGTCTATCTGGGTTCTCTCGCAGCCGTGTCCCGAAGCTCGACTTGGAGGCAAGCCCCCACGGGGTGGGGTAGGTTAAGACATGATGGCCGTAACAATCAGCCCGGTGTCAGGTCACACATATCTGTGGATGAAACATAACAGCGCTGTCAGTTGGTGGTACCAAGTGGGAGGTGAGTCTAGTTTCACTCAGAGCTACCTAGGTAGTGCTTTGTGTGCTATGAACTCGACACATCTGGAAGCCCTACCACGAAGGCAAACCCCTACTAGACAACTCGTCCGCAGTCTCGGTGACCCCAGCTGCAACAAAAACTACAGTATTGTGCCACGAAGATGGTTCTTACTCGAGACCGTGCCCACGCTGGTGATTCTGTCAGGAGCTACATCGATAGAGGAGAGATCTCAGGCTGCGTTGACACCTACGTGCCAGCAAGGCAATTATGTGGAACAACGGCTATGTTTCTATGGTTCTCGAGCTGCCAACTAGGTACCTATGTTTCCCCAGTTCCACCGATGCCTTTCACTGCCAGTGTACATATACCCTCTTGCTGAAGATTCCTACACAAGTCGTAGTAGCATCCTTGGCCCAGATTCGATTAGGCAACGTATTCGTTGGCCTCTGACAAAGCCTTGTTCTTCAGAGGCAACGCATTAACAGTCGCAATGTACTGACACATCGACCGCATCATTCCACTTCCAACGTCCGCCCTATCGTCTGTGAATTTCTGCCACCCTGCCACCTCGTCCAGGGACATCGGTTTCTCACACTGGCAGTGCAAAAGAATGAGATCACAGAAATACCATCTCATAGAATCGGACTCGGTGGTATTGTCGAAAATGTAGTGGACGTCTTGGACCTTGGGCTTGATGGCTTCGTTGATTTGGTTGGTATTCTCCTTGGTGAAGTACTCGTAGATCGCACTGAAAGATCCCTTCGAGAGCGCCTGGACGAGAAGTTTCCGCGACATGATGTACAGAGCCAGGTAGTTGCGTAGCTCATTGTCAGACTTGATCGGAGGCAAACTGCGAACCTCCCGGATGGACTCGTAAATCCAGTTGGCGAATAGTCCGAAAGCGGCAGGCTCATCCTCTGGAAGCTCAATGACGCCCTTCCTCTCCTTCCAGGGTCCCCTGAGGGCGGCGACGAAGAACTTGGAGTTGGCGCAGAGCAAGCTTTCATGGATCGTCCACTCAACCCTCTCAGGCCCGACCAGTAGCTTAACAAGACGGCCAGCGAGCTGTCTGTAGAATAGATTAATTCGAGTTCTTGAACCTGGGCTGTAAATACTGACCGGTTCAAGATTGAGATCGTGGTCTCACCAGAAGCCTCAGGCGAGTATGCTGTCGTGCTGCTCTGGCCAGACATCTTGGATTCTTGCTGCCGGGATTCTTGGAAACGGTGAGAGTGCTTCAGGAAAGATTCGTGTTGTGAGAGAGGGTGATTGAAGAAAGATTTCCAGGCACGGGTCTTCCGAACAACGCGTAAAGAGATGGAAGAAACGCGGCCACGGATAGTCAGATGAAAAAATATCTCATCCTCAAAAAGGCATTGGAAATCCGCACTCGGGACAGCTTTCATCTCACCATTGGCGCTTCTTTCCTTGCTTCGAGCGTGTTGCATCTTGCAGGCATGCTGTCGAAGAAGATGAGCTTGCCCACCCATAGGCCTGGTCGACGGAGAGGCATCAAAGAGAGAGACCGATCCCCTCGATTCAATATATAAGGCCTGTCATGAATGCAAGGGGGTATACGCTACTTTAGACAGAGGCGCCGCGAACAGAGGCAAACTCATTTCTTCCACCATGTACCAGCATATCAAGGCCGTCAAGAATTCGAAGAGGTATGAGATACTTCAAATTGAGGTGTCATTTCTACCATAACCTGCGAGGCAAAAAACATTGCGAAGCTCTGGGAGTTTCCGATTGGGAGGCTCGCCTGAGAGGCTTGGAGCAAGACATCATCATACTTCTAGAATGTTGTCTCAGAGTGCGATAAAAAAACCCAGCTTCCGCCGCAGACCGCCGCGAGCTTAGAACTTAAATTGCGAGCAGAGGCTTGGAGGTCATGAACAATGTCTACTCTATCATCGCGTGAATTGAGTGTAGCAAAACCGTCCCGTCGTCATCTCTCGTTTCTCCGGACCGGACACACCCACCTCCTCCAAACAACTGCCATACAAGCACCCCACGATACTTGCCCTCAATACCACCGTCCCAAACCCCAAGTCACTTCAGTCCCACCCCAAGTCCAAGTCCCTGCTAAAAAACAAAGGCAGTCAACCGCCAAAGTAAACACCCCCTAGCGCCCCACCTTTCCCGGCTCGGCGCGGCTCCTCCACAATGACACCGGCTAGTGACGTCACCTCAGCTCCCCAACCTGGCTCACAACCACCCCTTTCCTACTTTCCCCCTCCTCTAATGAAGCAACCCAATTGGACTTCTTCCCATTTCTACCTTACCGAATATCCCGAGCTCTTATTTTCTTCCAGTCTCGTAGAACACAACCACACTCTCTCTACCATCTCAATAACAGCTCAATTGACCTCCCTCACTTACACGAACGCACCATGTCCGCATCCCGCTTCCTCCTCCGCCGCCCGGCCGTCCTTGCGGCCCTCCCCTCGACAAGCAGACCCCTAACCATCTCTGCGCCCCTCCGACTCAAGGAAAGCGCCAGCTGTACGTTTTCCCCTCCCCTCTCCTCCTCCCACCATTCACACCACTAACACTCGCCAGCCGACCCCTCCTCCGCCGACTTCGACAAACACAAGCAAGACTCCATCGAAAAGCAAAAGCGCGGCCAAGGCCACTGGAAGCCTGAGCTCGCGTCCAACTCGGAGGAATCCATCAAAGCCGACCGTATGAGCCCGGGCGAGGCAGGCAAGGAAGCCATGAAGCAGCTGCAAGAGAAGACAAAGGGACGAGCCGAGGAGACGGCCAAGCACGGAACGAGCATGAAGGACATGTAAATTCCCCGCTTTGCGGTGAGGACCGGAGAAAAAGGGGTGGCTGTATGAGATTGTTCCAGGTGGATTGTTGGCGACGATGCATTCGGGCATGTCAGCGCAAGGGGACTCGTGTATATGCAGGAACGGAACTCCAATCCCGGGCTCTGATGTCATTTTCGGGGCGCAGGTTCACGGGACGGTGTGATAGATCGCAAATGCATAAATTGGTGGCTTGCTCTCTCAAAGCAAGATTATTCTCGATCATAGTCTCCTAGGATATGTTGCGCTACCTGCCGGTCTGGTTTCGCTGTCCCGGGAGACGTTGCTCCCAACCCCAGTATGGCTTTGAAGAGGCCATCGCCGTCATTGCGGTATCAAAACTACAGCGCACCATTACGGTGTCTCTCAATACAATGAATCATACATCTTGTTCAAACTCAAATTTCACGAAACGCCCCGTCTACCCCGGCCCCGACCTCGACCGTCCCTACCCCTGAACGCCAGCCCCCGGCCGCGCGTTGCCATCCCGGTTCCACGTGCCGAGTCATTCAGGCGCGCCGGGATGTCTTCATCATCTGAATCCGAGCCAGAGGAACCATTTGACGCTTGAGCCGTCGCCTGCGCCGACTCGCTCGCCTCACTCTCCGAAGCTGAACTGTAATAACTGTCCGACTCATCGTCCGAACTCACAAGCCTAACAATAGTTGGACCTGCTGGCACTCTTGGCGGCGGTGGAGGGGACGGAGAAGGCGGCAATGGTGGCGTGGGCGAATGTAACCGAGATGCAACGGAAGGTGATCGCACAGGTGAAGGTGAGGGCGAAGGCGACGGAGACGGCGACGGAGACGGCGACGGAGACGGCGAGGGTGATGAAATTGACGCCGACGATCCCGACGACTTCGGTGCCGCTACAGTAGGGGCCGGCTTCGAGGGTTTGGGTGCCGCCGCCGGCTTCGCGGCAGCGACGAATGAGCGTGGAGGAGGAGCACTAGACCCGGAGTATGATGATGCAGACGGGCTCGGGGGTTCAGAGACCTCTTGTTCCTCGGCATCCGGGTTGAAGTCATCGTCGTCACTCTGAATGACACTCTGAATGGCACTCTGGATGGGGTTCTTCGGAGGCCTGCCTCTCCGTTTAGGTGGGCCGGTCGTGGCAGCTTCAGCCGGGGCTGGCGCCCTTGTGACAGGGCTTTGGGTCTTCTGTTGGCGTGAAGCAGGTGGTCCAGGCTCACTCTTCCTAGCCGTGATCTTAAACTTCTTCTTGCCCTTCATCTTCATCCGGTCGGCCATCGACATAAATGGCGACCCGGATGCAGCCACGACTGGTGCAGGTGCAGGTGCTGACGCCGGCACCGAGTTCCGCGGCGGCCGACCACGTCGCCTTGGCGCTTCGGCTTGAGGGGCTGCTCGCATGGGAGCTGAGACTGCGTTGTCTTCGTCAATGACTTCGCCGTTGTCATCGAAACCCTCAAGCTGGCGGGCCAGCTGATCGTCGACGTCCGTCGAGCCAGCCTCACGCTCTCCGGCATTCAAAGAAGCGCGTGCTGAGTTCGGAGGGCGTCCACGTCGCTTCCCTGTGCTAGTGACACCGACTTCCCCAGATGGTTTGCCGAGAGATGGGCGACCACCCGGACGGCCAGGTTTGCCAGGCTTCCGTCCGGGCTTCTTTTTCTCCGCGTCTGGCACAGGGGTGGCTTTGGGTGTGCCCGACGCAGCAGCGCCGCCCATTGCGAAAATCGCGGCCGATGCCAGATCAAGGGGATCCTTTGTCGCATTGTCGGCATTGAAGAAGGTCGTGTCATCCTGTTCTTCAACTCTCTCGTGCCTAGGGATGAAGACTTCGTCAAACTCCTCCTCTCCGTGAGCGTCGAGAAGGTACGACGCTATAGGTCGCGCATGTCTGAGTGCTGGACGGTTCGGAGAATACGGGCGATGCTCTTCTCCCTCTCCCTCTCCGGCAGGTGTCCCTTCTGCTTCAGCAGAGCTGTCAATCTCGGCTGGCGCATCAACCATTGTTTCGTCCGCAAAGAGCGCTGGGTCCATATTGTCCAGCGCGTCCTGCCCGGGCTCTGGCTGGTTGTCCGTCTTTTGCCTCTTTCTGTTAGTTCGAGGAGCTGCAAAATCAGGGTCGTTATCGTCGTCGTTTCTGGCCCTGCGTTTGGCGAGCCGCAACTGTTTCTTAAAAAATTCCGACGGCTCTGGTTCGTCGTCCATGACCAGTGTCTCGACGGTTGGCGCCTGATAGGGGTCGAACAGAATTCTATCAGGACTGTCATCGTCCTGTTCATAATAGCCAATTCCGATCCGCTCATGAGCGAGCATGGACGGATCGGGATATTCGGACTGGTCTTGGCTGACAGACATGTCTGCCACCTCGGCTCTCGGTTCATGTGAAGCGCCTGGAACACCGTTGGCAGAGCCGTCGTGGCCGTTAAGGGTATTCTCCTCCCGTATGGCTGCCTCAAGCGTCTCTGCC
Source organism: Podospora aff. communis PSN243 (assembly GCA_033296975.1). Classification (NCBI taxonomy): domain Eukaryota; kingdom Fungi; phylum Ascomycota; class Sordariomycetes; order Sordariales; family Podosporaceae; genus Podospora; species Podospora aff. communis PSN243. Next base: position 670,882 of record MU865915.1, on the reverse strand, counting down.
AACTCTCGGTCTGGAAGCATGGGCACAGCACTGTCCAGGTTTGCCTCCTTTGCCTTCTCCGTCGCGGCAGCTTGCTGCAAACGTTGGATGCGTTTGCTTGAAACATTGCGACTGCTGTCGCCCAGATTTTTCAGCCAGAGCAAGTTGTGGACGCGGAAATCGACTAGCATCTCAACGCTCCGGTCATCAGCGATGGCGCGGGTATCGTGTCCAAGAAAGGTGCTCTTCGGGACATAAGGCTCGCCATTACCGACCCTCCGGCAGTAGCCGCAATTGCACATCTTGAGACATTTTGGGCATTGCCATCTCTCGTTCTGCATCACATCCTGAGGCATGAGGTCAAAAGCTCGGTAAAGAGAACCGTAGCAATACGCTTCCGTACAGCCTGGGGTGGTGCAGAAAGCGAGCCGGTATACGTAGTCTTTGTGATTGCAGACGTGGCAGCGGTTGACATCTCCGTGCTTCTTCTTGCGTTTCCGCTTCTTCTTTGGGTTTCCATTGGCGTCGACCTCTGGTTCCGAAATCTCCGGTTCCACTGTCTCGGCCTTGAGAATGTCCTTGAACGGACGTCGCTTCAGCTGCTCCTGGCAAATCTGGGCCACAGACTTCTTGCCAGACTTGCGCCTCTCGAGCTCGAGTGGCAGCGGTGAGCTATTCAGGTCGATGAAGCCATCATTCTTGATGATCAACGCGCGCCACTCCTCATAGTAAGCGACCAGGTCCGACCACTGCCACTGCTCGCACCAGCTCAAGTTCGACACACAAAGGCAGGACCGACCCATAGCGTAGCAGTCCATACAGACGTCGTATGTGTCTTTATCGCCGTTGATAAGGTCGCGGACACAGTGGGTGCAAGTCAGGAAGCGGTTAAAGATGTTTGCTCGGCAGTAGGAGCAAGTGATGCACGAGTCGAACTCGATATACTCCACGTCCTTCTCCTTGGTGGCAAACATTTCGTCAACCATGATTTCTGTGAAGAGACGGAACAGGGCTCGGAAATCGGCAGCGAGTTGTCGGATCCTGGGAGAGTTCTTCATCAAATCCTGACCGCCGAAGCCGAGCAGCCCCATGTCGGTGGTCTTCTCTGCGTCCAGCATCTCGTTGTAGTATTTCTTGAGCGTATAAAAAATGATCGCTTTATTTTTGTATTGCTCGTCTCTGCAAACGAGACGAGCCTTTGGAAGGGCTTCGTGCAGTGCCATTGCGAGTGTTTCGACAGTTGTGCGGTTCCACGCCACCTTGACAGTCCTGGTGCCTCGGTTCCAGACCTGATGGGGAGCCAGTGGTGGAACGAGAATGAAATCTCCGACCTTTTGTTCGACAACATAGACCGGAAAGCTCGCTTTCTTCCAAGCGTTGACCTGAGCGAAATGTTTCTCAATTTCGATGTCATGACCCAACATCGACAAAAAGTATTCCTTCACGACCTCTCGGTCCTTGGTCTCCGTCATGAACCAGATCGAGCTGCCTGGTTTCTCTCCTTTCTCGCTACCCGAGGCATCGATCATAATATTCTGACCTAAGCTCGCGCACATCTCTCGGTGGGCGGGTGTGTAAGTTCCTTCGTGGCCGATGTAGCACATGAGGTTTTGCGCCCGCATCTCTTCGGGCAGACTGCTCATCAGATCGCCAGCTGGAGCCGCTGTGTGTGTCTCTTGAAACATGTCGAAGTCATCTTGCTGCCTTCTGTCACCGCGGCTGTCGACATTGTCGTTCATATAGAAGAGGCTTGGTGGGATGATCTTTCGCAGTCGATCCTGCCACTCAGGGGGGCAATCAATGTCCTTGAGGTATAGACGTTGCCGCCGTTCATCGCGGTAGTTTGTTGGCGTCCACTGGTTCGCAAGGGTCTTCATCGATCGCAAGTAATGACCTGTGGTCATAGGGATGTCGCGTTGCTCGACAATGTCGCGGACGTTCTCCTCTGCGCGCGAAGGTTAGCTATCAGCGCGAGACGGGAAGCCAAGGCCCAGACTCACGCTTCTTGTCATAATGTTCCTCCAGCCACTTGGCGCTGAAGGGATTCTTGGGCAGGCGATCGTTCCATTTCTCGATGACTAGCGGTTTCCCACGCTGAATGACATGAACATTCACAAGATTCTCAAAGTCTTCGGGTCTAATGTTGCGGATCTGGGCCGCCGTAATCCTCTGGACCCATTGGAAGTTTGGCGTCCTTTCGACAAGGGCATGAAGATCGAGATCCGGTGGTATGGGGTCAAATTTGGCCTGAGGGTGCTGAGCAGGCGCCATCGTTGCTGTTTGCGATCAAGACGACTTGGTGGTGGCGGTGCGGTATACGAGAGCACGATGCATGATCGAAGATTTATCGAGCGGAGGCGCAAACCATGAGGGTCTGCGCGTTGTGGGAAGTTGTCTGCGATGTTCTCAAGGGGGTACGATGTGCTTCGCGTTGTTGCGCCTTCCGTTCGCAAAGGAACGCGACATGAAAAGTGGCGGGGATATGGCCAATTGACAAAGTGTGGCGCAAAGCTCGCAGCGCTAGCTCACTGTGGCTGGAAAGGCGAACTCGTTGCGCAAAAGGTACCGAGGTACCTTGCGATTTTTCGACGGTCTGAATCTCGACTGTCGATGTTGACGAGCTGGAGCACGGCGACCACGTCAATTGAACTAGTTTCATCCGAGATATTGATCATGCCTCACTTATAAAACGAGGCTTGACATTTGGAGTGCAATACCTTGAGTTCAAAGGGCGGGAGGTGAGTTTTTGGAGCTCTCATCCCTGCACCCGCGTCTTCAACAACTCACTTACTGACACCGGAACAGGACGTATCACAGCCCCCGGGGGCGCATATCATCATGCCCTCCACCCAAAGACTCGTGGGCCTGCCCATGAGGCGGGTCATATTCTACCACACGCAGTGTTCCCGACCATCAAGAAACTTCCTCATCACCAAAGCAAAACAGGCCTCATCTCCTCCAGCACCATCTCTCCCAACCCTCAAATCTCACCCTCACGCCCCCCAACGCCGCGCCTACCACGCAACCACCAAACTCCTCTCCGCGCCAGCGACCTCCCCTTCCACCCCCCTCTCCCCTCCAGCCCCGGTCTACACCCCTCCAACAACAGGCCTCCTCTCCCTCCTCCCGGCCTCATGGGTCCCCTACGCCGAGCTCATCCGCCTTGACAAGCCCACAGGCTCCTACTACCTCTACTTCCCCTGCCTCTTCTCCACCCTCCTCGCCGCCCCCATGGCCACACCCATCTCCAGTCCCTCCTCCGTCCTCGGCATGTCCCTCCTCTTCCTCAGCGGCGCCGTCATCATGCGCGGCGCCGGCTGCACCATCAACGACCTCTGGGACCGCAACCTCGACCCGCACGTGGCGCGCACCAAGCTCCGCCCCATCGCCCGGCGCGCCATCACCCCCTTCCAAGGCGTCGTCTTTACGGGCGCCCAGCTCCTGGCCGGGTTGGGGATCCTCCTGCAGTTTCCCCTCGACTGCTTCTTCTACGCCACGCCGAGTCTGCTGCTCGTGGCGACCTACCCCCTCGCGAAGCGCGTGACGTACTATCCGCAGTTCGTCCTGGGTTTGACCTTCTCGTGGGGCGCCATTATGGGTTTTCCCGCGCTAGGTGTCGACCTGCTAGCGAACGGGGCGGCGTTGACAGCGGCGGGGTTGCTCTATGCGTCGAATGTGGCGTGGACGGTGCTGTATGATATGATTTATGCGCACATGGATATCAAGGATGATGCCAAGGCGGGGATCAAGAGCATTGCACTGAAGCACGACGCGGATACGAAGAAGGTGTTGACGGGGTTGGCTATCACGCAGGTAGCGCTGCTGGCTGGCGCCGGAGTTGCGAGCGGTGCGGGCCCGGCGTTCTTCATTGGGAGCTGTGGAGGGGCTCTGGTGACTTTGGGGGTCATGATCAAGAGGGTGAACTTGAAGAGTGTGAAGGATTGCTGGTGGTGGTTCTGCAATGGCTGCTGGCTGACTGGAGGCGTTATCAGCCTCGGTCTCGGAGCTGATTATCTTGTACAATATGCACAGAGGGACGACAAGGTGGAAGAAACCGCCTGAGTTCCAAATTCCCCCAGGGCGTTGTTGGTCTGGCCTTGGACTTAATTCTTGTGTAAATTATATCGAAGAGGAGGGAAGGGCCTCAGAGCCAGGAACTTCGTAAAACTCTTGTAGCATAGAACCATGTCAAACTGTAGACTAGCACTATGCCTTGGGAGGCAACAGAACCCGCTTAATCACAAGACGCCGTTTCTCAACATGGGTCAGGCCAGCCAGACTGTGTGGCTCAATGATTCCTCATTTCATGGATCATTTCTACCGGGAGAACCCAGATTCCATCAACCTGAAATCGCAATGCCAATGTAAAAAAAAGCCTTGTAGACTCCGCATGCCCCGACCGTGACCTTTTCGTACCACCCAGAGACCACTTATGATCTGGGCTTCTCCTTCTTCTCCTTCCAGAGAGCGAGGAGACCGACACCCGAAACCTTGACGACTGAATCGGAGTCAGTGTTTGCTCCGAAGTCGCAGAAAGCTGAAATATTGACTCACCCTTGAAACGCACACCGGGGATATCACCCTTGGCCTTGCCCTTGCGACCGAAACCAGCGAGGAGAACCTCGTCGTTCTCGTCGACGAAGTTGAGGCAACCGTCGTTGGGGACTGTAAAAACCAGCACCGTCAGCACACCATTCCATCAATCCATATCGAGCAGCATCGCCTCTTCGGAGCATCGGGGATTCGTACCGAAAGCAGTGACCTTCTTGCCGTTCTTGATCAACTGAACACGAACGCACTTTCGGATAGCCTAGATCGATAACAATTAGATGCGAAGTCGGTCGATTCGTAGTCGGGCGGTACGTACGGAGTTAGGCTGCTTGGCCTCGACACCGACCTTCTCGAGGACGATGCCCTTGGCGTGGGAAGAACCACCGAAGGGGCTGGCAAATGTCAGCTTCCCGACACCTCAACTCCATCTCAAACCGTCCTCCGAATGTCGTACCTGGACTTGAAGGCAGTTCCGAGAGCCCTCTTCTTGTAGTGAAGGTCGGACCAGCGCTGGTCGCGACGGTTGTTGCGCAGCTTGCGGGCTGCGTTGAGACCGCGGGGCTTTCCTCCAGACATGATTGCTGAGCGGCGATGTTAGCAATTCGAGTCGGAAAAATCGATAGAATGGCGAGAACTGATCTCGGGAATGTCCTGAGGTGTTGATCAAGCGGGGTGGGTAGACATACCGATTTATTGGGCGATCGCGATATCTGGGTGTGGTTCGTGATACTGAAAGTTCACTTCGGTCGCGTTGTCTTTTTTTCGCCTGGAGCCGAAATTCCGTTGTAGGGCGAGAAAGCCCTAGGAGGGTGATTGGTGCGTTGTGGGTCTCTGCCTCAGGCAGCCGTGGCTGGGCTGCAAAAATGTGGGCTCACCCCTCCAGTAGTTGCATAACGGCTTCTAACTGCATACCCTCACTTTCCTAGTTCCACTTCCCCCACGGCAAGGAATGCTAGACGGGCCCATTCACCACTCAAACACAACACGAGGTTCAAGCAGTAAGATGTAGCGATGTCTCAAGTCGACAAGGGGAAGTCTAAAGATTCCCGGGCGCCTCCAGCGCTGTTCTTCCCTTCGCCATCACCATCCCAGGTCTCATTGCCAGGAATCACGGCCCCAGGCATTTCCTCACCACCGGGACAACCGGGCGGCGCCTCCGGTGCGGTCTTCGGAGCTCGGAGTGGGTCCCTCCTCCGTGGCGACCCGTCAGGACTCACCTCACCGGTTCGCAGTCCCAAGGGAGCCACCGGTCCACCAACTCTCAACCTCAACCTTCCCCTTCAGCTGCCTCGCGGCGAATCCACGCGCGCAACCGATAGGACGGATGCGCTCTGGTCGGAGATGCAGGCGACGCTCGAGGAGGTTGAACTTTCTGCCACGGGCGGCACGCGGGTGTTTGGGCCGGACCACGAGCGGAAGCTGAGCGAGCTGCGGTCGGCTCAGATCGCCTTGGCGCAGGCATGGGCGAGGAGTGAGGCGGACGATGCTATCGAGACCATCAGCAGCGGGAACGCCAAGTCTCCGCCTCCCGGTACGGAGGGAGACGGCGCGGGGAAGAGTGAGGCTGGTGGTGCAGCGGCAACGGACGGCGCGAAAAGCACTGCTGGGACCGGTAGTGCCAGGCCTGGCAGTAGTGGAATGGGCGTGGGAGGAGCAGAGAGGCTAGGCGCGAAGTTGGAGGAGGAGACAGCGGTCGATATTTTGCTTGCAAGAAAGAGGCGCGAGGCCAACGACCGGTACTTTCAGCGGGTGAACCAGGGAGTTCTGGATGTGGTGGCCAAGCTTGAGGAGGTAGCAACTGCTATGCGCGCAGTTGAGCAGGAGAGCAAGGATGTTTGGGCTGAAGGGGACGACGATAGCGCTCCTACCAGCGTTCCAGGGAGTGTACCAGGAAGCGCAAAGGGCTGAACCGGAGAATTCATCCATAGCCTATCCTCTCAGCATATTGTTATGGCGTTCAGGGGATTTGGTGTTTAGCGACTGGCCCAAGAGTTGGGGTGTCTTCTCAAAATCATCATCTAGCTCATAATAAGACGGATACTCGCCAGCAATAGATTCAGTTATGCAGGCGCCCGGTGAGCCAATGAGCTGCTTGGTTACTGTAACTTCACGACATATCTCCCCTGCCTCCTGTATTCAAGAATTGCCTCATGAAAAACTCCAACATCCGGACATGTCGTCGGCCAAGCACCCTCAACATTCAGGGTTAGGGGTGTCGGTGATGACGCCACATGCGCGCTAGACAACCCCGGCCTCCGGTGATGCGACTCCGTTCACCCGAGTTGCCGGGTGGAGCTTGCTGATTTGCGGCGAGACAGCTCCCTTGCCGAAGTAGTGCAGTGTACCTACCTCGGCGGGCAGGAAACTTGGCCATGTCATCATGGAAAGACTAGCTGAGCATGGCGTCCATCAGACTTTCCACGATGATGTAGAGGCTTCACTCGAGTGACGGAGTAGATGTGTTGATATGGCAATAAAGTATAGCTTCGAATATCTTCAGAGTACGCCAGGGAACGGGATTCGAGCCGTTGAAACATTTCCACAACAGTGGTGCACGCGCCTCAAGGTGTCCCAAAAAAGCCGCTGCATCGCGCTCTCCTGCGGTGTCGCAGCCTGTCGTTCCATCCCTGCACCCTTGTTTCTGCCAGCCTGGAATCGGTGCCTCTAAAAAAATCGCCCAGCCAAGTTCGTCAAATTCCCGTTTACTCGACTCTTCAACTTCCAACTTTCGCGACCTTAACCCTCCTGCCGACTATCGGTCAATTCGCCTTCGGTCACCGCCCGTCGACGCCTTCAGCCTTCTACCTGGTTCCCGCAACCCTTGATTTCTTCACCAAAGACGTTGGTCTGGTCGTTTCGCCGCTAGTCGCAACCGAATTCAAGATGGGCTACCTCGACGACGAAGTCAAGCGCCTGCAGGGCATCATCGACAGCATTGAGGGCCGGGTAAAAGCCCTTGAGACCAGGCAAGGCGGCAGCCCCCCGGCGAAGACAACAGAGGAGATTCGCATGCTGCTCATCGGACCTCCCGGTGCCGGTACCGCTCCCCCCTCCGGTTCGCGTTAGGGACGCACGAATGAAGCTAATCCGCGGCTTTGTCGCGCACAGGCAAGGGAACCCAGGCCCCCAAGATCAAAGAGAAGTTCAACTGCTGCCATCTGGTAAGCCAATTGGCCCGAGACTGAGCTCTCTCGTGCAATGGGATGCGACCCTGGATGCTGACGAACTCCTAGGCCACTGGCGACATGCTGCGCTCCCAGGTCGCCAAAAAGACTCCTCTCGGCCGGGAGGCCAAGAAGATCATGGACCAGGGTGGCCTAGTCAGTGATGATATTGTCATTGGCATGATCAAGGAGGAGCTCGACAACAACCCGGAGTGCAAGGGCGGGTACGTTCCTTCCGCTCCCCCAGACGTTGTCAACAGCGAGATCCAGCCGTACTAACTTTGCCTTCCTCTAGCTTCATCCTCGACGGCTTCCCCCGCACAGTTCCCCAGGCCGAGGGCCTCGACTCCATGCTTCGCGAGCGCAACCAGACCCTCCAGCACGCCATTGAGCTCCAGATCGATGACGCCCTCCTCGTTGCGCGCATTACAGGTCGTCTCGTGCACCCCGCGAGCGGACGTTCGTACCACGCGACCTTCAACCCTCCCAAGAAGGCCATGACCGACGACATCACCGGCGAGCCCCTCATCCAGCGCAGCGACGACAACGCCGAGGCCCTCAAGAAGCGCCTCGCGACCTATCACAAGCAGACCACCCCGGTTGTCAGCTACTACCAAAAGACGGGTATTTGGAAGGCCGTTGATGCTAGCCAGGAGCCAGGTCAGGTGTGGAAGAGCCTTTTGGCCATCTTCGACGGTGACAAGGCCAAGGCTAGCTCGGCTGGCAGCGGTATTCTCAACAAACTCGCAGCTCGCTCGTAGTCGGGCGATAAGCTGCGACCGGAGGAAGTAGACTTAGTTTTGTATTTTGCCCGGCCTTGATCATCAACTATGCTCAACCGGTCATGCACAAAATTCAATGGCTATAATGTTTAACTGGGTTCTGGTCGGTCTGGAACAGGGTTTGCCAGACTTTGGGAGCTACCGGATATAGCGTGGATGGTTTTGCGATCGGCCAAGTGCCCGGCGCCCGGCTGGGGAACTGAAAAGGGGAAATGAAACGTCATGGGAACGAAAAAGCTGTACTACCTCTGTACAATTGCCTGCCTCCTCAATTACGCCCCCCTGTATGTATTCTAATCGCACGTTATCCTGATGGATGAGAAATCGAGCAGTCCTATCAGCTCACAGCGAAAACACAATACACACGTCCGTCCTCAGGGTGAGGCTGATCAAACCTGTTCCGTCCCCACGCATACAACTCTTCCTTCTCCAGAGCTCAAAGTCTATCTAACATGGTCGTCTTGGTGGTTGGGTATTCTGAAATAAAAAGCGTTGAATAAAAAACCAACCCTCCCTGCCATCTAGCCACAAACTTCCTCGCCATGCTTCTGCTCCGTAGGCAACACGTCCCCGCCGGCATCCAGCGCCGGTACCGGGGTCAGCGGACCACCAGGGGCAATTAAAGGGGCAACGCAGCCGTATATAAACAAAAAGGAGAAGAATGATCGAAGCCCACCCACACTGTGCTATGCTGCGGTTATGATGTGCGCCACCACTTGAAGAAGAGAAGAAGCGAGTGATGAAGGAGGTCAGCAGGCTAGTCCATGCTACGCTGCTGAGCCGTGCGAGTCACCGTCTAGGCGAAGGCAAATCTTTGATGCAAACGAGTGCGAGCAACGCCGAGGAGATGTTCAGGCCATAATGAAACTACGCATCGAGGCCCTATCTTCGAGGTGTAGCTACATGACGGGAGTCAGTATTAGCTCAGGAGAGTGTGAAGTTGCGGTCAAAACTCACCGTTCACCATCTGCCTCTGCTTGTTGAGCCAGCTCCGCGGCGCATCCTGTCTCCTTTGGAGGACCACGTGGTTGCTTTGCAGGCGGCTGGTGATGTCGTACCAAGCGGTTGTTATCATCACGTTCTCTCGCCGCAAAGTCCTGATCTCTTGGTCATATGCGGCCTTTGGAACCCGGTCAGCTGGGTACAAGTAAAATCTCAGGTGGATGATATCGTGGACATTCGGAAAGGGGGCTCAAAAGAACGTTTTAAACAGTGGATGCAGTTTTCAGGGAAATTGGAAAATGGTATTTGGGCTTTTATTATTCGTGTTATAGGGAAAAATCATTAGGGGGCAACGCACCTTCTGTGTGGCATATGCCCCTCCGCTCTCAGCGGCCTTGAGACGCCGTTGTAACTCGTATTTCTCTTGTTCGGCTTTCTCGAGTTGCTGTATAATCGTTAGCGGGCGCTCACGCTCTGATTAGGTGATATCTGCATGAGGGCCATCTACATCGCCTCGCAGCTTGCCCTCGGCCCCTGAGAGGCGGGCTGAGCTTGGGGCCGTGATGCAGATTTTGGCACCTCAGCAAGAGGAACGCCCAGCTGGAAGGCAGTGTATGGAGAATCCAAGCTGTTGGGATCGTTGCTTACCTCGATCTTTTGTCGGAGGGCAGCCTTCAGCTTTTCCACCTTCTCGGGGTCCTCCTTCTTGCCCTTAGGCGTATCGTCAGGAGTGGGCTGTCCGGTGGGGGCGGCGGCGATGGCATCATCCAGTTGTCTGCGGAGTTTATCCTTGGACACCAGGGCGCTCATAAGCTGCTCCTTCATCTCATCGAGTTCGAACGATTTCCGAGTGAGCTTCTTGCGTGTCGCCTCCAACTCCGTCTTGAGAGACTCGGAGATGAGCTCGTCGGACGTCTTGAGGGCAGCAAGTGCTGAGGCTTGCTCCTCCCCAATGGCGGTGACTAGGTTATCGCTCAGGTTAGCAAGATCCGGCTCCAGACGCCTCAGCCACCTCATGTGGCTCTTCAGGGACTGCAGCTTACGGTCGGTTTTGGCGTGGATGAGCTCGCGCTCCTTGTCGGCGGTGGCCCTCTCGAGGTCCTGAACCCGCTTTCGGTACGCCTCAACTTGCTCCATGGCTTCGAGCATCTCGCGTCGCATGTTGATAAAGGCAGCAGTCCTAAAGAAACCTGGCATGAGCGGATCAAGTCCAGCAAGCTTCAAAGCAGCATTGATTCCTTGCACTGACTCTTCTGATGTTACGCCGCTGATCATGGCGTTGATCTGCTCTTGCGAGACAGCCTGCTTCTCCATGGCCTCTGTTGCCTTCAGCCGATAGAGGTCTACCTTCTGATTAGCGCTATCAAGCTCGCTTCGGAGCTTCTCGTTCTCGGAGGCCACTGTCATGTTATTCCGCAGCACATTATTCTCCGCCTTGAGACGCGAGAGTTCCACACGGAGGGCTACGACCGGGTCAGAGGTCGTCTCAAGCTCTTGCTCCAAGTTGAAGGTTGAGGTGCTTGCGCCCGGGCTGTGGGAAACGGTCTGCGGAACGGGGGCAAGCTGGAGTTGCTCCTGAAGCTCCTTGATGGTGCTCTCATCCAATTGGCGCTTGGATTCCAAGTACTCGATTCGCCGTTTCAGCTCCTCGTTGGTATCCTGCAGAACGTTCTTTGACTGGATGGTGTAGATGATCTCCTGCTCGTTATTGGCGAGAACCTTTGCCTTCTCCTCAATCTCCTTCTGCAGTCTCCTGTTGGACAGTTTCAGCTCTTCGAACTCCTTCAGATCTTGCTCGAGCTGCATGATCTGCTCGTCCAGGACCCGGTTTCTTTGTTGAATAGCCGTGAGATCCTGGGCTTTCTTCTTGTAGTTCTCCAAGCCCCTGATCAGCTGCTGCTGCTGCTTTGTCTCATGCTCAAGAAAAATAACTTTGTCCTCAAAGTCTTTGAGACGCTCGGCCTTCGCACGGAGCGCCTCGTTCTCCTTCTCAAACCTCGTGGCGCGCAAAGTTTCCTTCTGAACCAAGTCCTCCAGACGATCAATCTCTGCCATCTTCTCTCGGAGCTCATTCCGCAAGTCCCGTACTGCACTGGATGCATCACTGCCCCGAGCGCGCCTCTCGGCGGTGAGCTCGTCCTGGGCGACGCGGAGATCGTGCAGCACAGCTTCCCGGGTGTCAAGAAGCTTGTCAATCCGGGATTGGAGATCAGCATTCTGCTTCTTGAGCGTCTCATGCTTCTCCTTTATTTGGAAGAGCTCCTCCTCCATAAGGTCGGGGTCTCTAAGCGTATGGTAGTCGAGGGACTCGTCGTATCCCTCTTGCGGCACATCCCCATCGAGCGCCCGCTGTTCCCTATCCGCCTTGAGATCGTTCAGATGGTTGATGATGCTAGCAATTTCTTTTTGAGAAGACGTGTCGAGCGTCATGATCTTGGGGACGTATATCCTGTTGAGGGACCCCAGGCAGGCGGCTGCCAGGAAAGCGGACAGGAACTCGGACATCGCATTGTCGTCGGGGTTCTCGGCAATTGTTCGAAACTCGGAAGGCGATGGCGCAAGATAGGGGTTGTCTTCGCGGAGGAAGCTCGCAAGACCGCGGTAGACCGTGTCGAGGTTTTGCTTGTTCTCATCGCGCGAGGAAGGGTTCGGGATGAGGCTGGAGCTCTGGAACTGCGACCCCAACATCTGCTCAAGTGTCTGGCCAAGAATGATGCCATCTTGGAGGTCCGCAAGTGATGTGGCTTTCCGCCGGTTGTCGAATGTGTTCAGCCATCGCAAAAGCGCGGCCTGCTCTGAGGCGGTAAACTGCGTCATCGTGACACGGGGGTCGGCGCGCGGCGTGCCCAGGGGAATTTCGGCGAGTTTCCGTAGCAATGTGGTACGGAGGACACTGGTGTGCGAATTCGGAGGGCTATGCGTGGGCAGATGCCGTGTCGTGCTAGGTATGCGCGAAGACCCGCGTCGTCGTGCTTGGTGTCAGGTTCGGGGCCAGGTGTCAGTCCAGGCTTTGAAGAAGTTGGGTGTCAAGACAAGGAAGGGGACGAGCACCAAAGCATCGTTTATAATGGAGAATTCATGAAGCTTTTTGCCCAGGATCTCAGCCGGGACTCTTGCGTTTCATATTCTGTGTTCAAGAACATGCGCTGAATGAAAGGCATTGTTTCCAAGTTGGTTTCGACGCCATAGGCGCCTGCCGGTTGGAGCTCGGGGCCCTTATCGATTAGCTTCCTCAACACCCCCACTTCATGCAAGGCCGCTGCAGCCCAGTGCATCCGCCCCTGTTCTTCTGACTCTCCCCATGCCATTTGCATTCAGCCATCTTTGTTCTTGGCCTTGAAAATTCAAGTATTGCTATGACTATGGGCGTCAATTTCCACCTTCAAGGCAATTTTCCGAACAAAGCATGCTCTGAGAAGCATACCTGGTGCCCCACAGGACAGCGTGGTTGCGTGATGTACGGTACCGCTCAGTCGAGCCCAACATGAAGGCGAGCACGGACTTCCATTGTTCGAATATCGGCTTCCTATTCTTGGTAACGCTGGGAGAGCACCGTCGAAGAGCTAGTGAGAGTAGTCAGTAGCAGCTGATGAATCGAGTCAGCCACATCCCCTTTGTCCGGGCGACAGGATCGTCAGGCTTTTCGCCCAAGCAACGAAGATTCGCCTAATCTCAACGGTGCGGCCTCAGCCAACTCCTATGCTCTTGAAGCCTAGGTACCCAGGGGTCTTGATTATCAGGGGTTGAGGGGAAAAGCATTTAGGATTTCTCCAATAGACGTAGTACCAGGACCGTATGTACCATGAAACCAAAGACTATCCATCATCCAGGAAGACAGCATCCGACGCCTCCACCTCAACGCCAACCGTCTATCCCAAAAATTCATCGCTCGCTGCATTTCGTAGCGGAGTCCACGCCTCCTTCATCGTCGGCATCGGGGCGGCCTTCAAGTTCCGTGTAGCCAGTCACCCACTCGATGCCCCTTCATCAAGTCGAGAGGTCCACATCTATAGACCCTTGACAATCTGGTCCTCCTCAATGAGCGCGTTGTGCTCCTTGCCCCAGGCGGCGATGGTGTCGAGTGCCTTTTCTCCAACCTTGGCCGCGAACCCCCTAGCGCATGTGTCAGCACCTGCAAGACGAATAACCCAGCAGACCAGTCTTGCGTTCAACCTACTTGATGAGATGATATTCGTGAGTGATGACACCGCCACCCTCAATGATGGCCTTCTTGGCCTGGTCCACAACGGAGTCTGGGGTGGTATCTGGGTAGCTAACAATGACCGACTTCTGGATATCCACAGCGATGACGCCAGCGAAGAGCGACAGGGTCGCAATCAGAAAGGCGAATGGTCTCATGTCTACGGGTCGAGGGAGCGCTTGTAAATCGTCGGTTGTGTATGGATATGATGTTGTGAGATTCGTTGCGAATGGTGAAAAGCGTGTTCGAAGTCGGGAGAGAGAGCGAGTGGAAGTTGATTGACAGCGACAAGTTGAGGGCAACGTGATCGGGGGATCCTGGAGTGGTGCAATGTGGAGCGGCATGGAACGACTTTAGCCCAAAAGGGGAAGGTCAAATCGGGGGTAGAGTCTGGGCGGCTGATTACCTAAGGCAAGGCTGGTGGGAACCTAGCAGAGCTCCCGCGCAGGCAGCTGAAGCACTACGACGCAGAGCAGAGCTGGGCCGCCATACCTCGAATTCTATAACCGCGTCCCGCAAGCTTTACCCACACCATCGCATGAACCCGCAAACACACCGAGCGCATCCATCCTGATTATACGACACCGAAAATGCCTACCACCACTGCGGAAACGCTCTCGCTGGTGACACGCAATGTGTCGGTGGCTCCGCTGGTGTTGCTCTCCGTCGTTGATCACTACAATCGCACCGAGGCGAACACAAGCAAGAGCAAGCGTGTGGTTGGTGTGCTATTAGGTCAGAACGACAGCAAAAATGTTCGCGTATCCAACAGCTTCGCAGGTAGGCAGGATCTGACGTCCAGCGCTTTTTGAATGGGTGCTGACATGGCGGCGCAGTTCCGTTCGAGGAGGACGACAAGGACCCCTCCGTGTGGTTTCTCGACCACAACTACGTCGAGTCGATGAACGACATGTTCAAGAAGGTCAATGCGCGGGAGAAGTTAATAGGATGGTACCACTCAGGCCCCAAGCTTCGGGCCTCGGATCTCGAGATCAACGAGCTCTTCAAGCGCTACACACCGAACCCGCTGCTGGTCATTATTGATGTCCAACCAAAGGAGGCTGGCGTCCCTACGGATGCATACTTTGCGGTGGAGGAGATCAAGGATGTAAGGGTTTTGCCTCCTATTGTGCGAAGGCTGGTGCTAATAAGGCTGTCAAGGACGGGACTACAACATCTAAGACGTTTGTCCACACACCCTCGATCATCGAGGCTGAGGAGGCGGAGGAAATCGGTGTCGAGCATCTCTTGCGCGACATCCGCGACGTAGCCGTTGGCACCCTCTCGACGCGCGTCACCAACCAGCTCCAGTCCCTCCAAGGTCTCCATCTCAGGCTCCGAGACATCTCGGCCTACCTTCAAAAAGTCATCGACGGCCAGCTCCCCGTCAACCACGCCATTCTTGGCAATTTACAGGACGTCTTCAACCTGCTGCCAAACCTCTCAACACCCAAGTCAGGCTCGGGCGTCAACGGCGGCAAGGCAGACACGGAGCTCTCGTATGCGATGAGCATCAAGACCAACGACCAGCTCATGGCCATCTACCTGAGCAGTCTAATCCGGGCGATCACGGCGTTCCACGATCTCATTGAGAACAAGATTCAGAACAGGCAGCAACAAGAGGAGAAGGAGGCGGCCAAGAAGGAGAGCGAGAATGGCGCCAAGGACGGGGACAAGAAGGAGGGCAGCCCTGCGGTTAACGGCGAGGGCAAGGAAGGCGGGGACAAGGAGAAGGAGTCCAAAGACAAGAAGAAATAGACAGACCGCGCGGGGCGAGAAGCACCGTGGGGATCGCCGTGTACGAGAGCTTGATAGACTGCTCGAGGAAAGGCTCGGGCGTGTTAATACTACTAGCAATGCGGCCGGCCGGTTTGGCGTTGGGGGTTGTGTCTGCATCTGGATTACCACAAAACGGCAATCGGTTATGCTCAGATGTGTTGTGTTTTGACAATTATCATGAAAACCCCTGGTTCACCGTATTCTCAAATATCAGCCACAACCCCCGCCATCTCCTCCCTCCCTACCCTCCGCTCAACCACATGATCTCCCAAAGCCTCCCCCCATCTCTCCCCCAGCAAACACGCCAAAATATGCTTGCAAACCGGCGGTCCCTCCTCCGTCCCATCGTCCACCGTAAACCCCCCAAACGATAACCTCTCCTCTTCTTCCACTTCCCCCGGCTCAACATCAACATCCATCCCCTCACCAACTTCAACTACCTCCTCCCCATCCCCGCCCCCGCCAACAGGAAACCCCGCAAACGCAAACGCCGCACATGTACAATTCCACGCCCCAAGCCGAACAATGTACGCCTTCCCCGTCCCCGCCTCACCGCGGTGTCTTCGCCTGTTGCTGTTACCTCCCGAGTTCTGCGCGGAGTGCACGAGGTAGAATGACGGTGGCTTTTCCTCCTCTGTGTTGAGACCGCTGGGTTCAAGGTTGGGTTTATTCTCCTCTTTTTCGGGTTTTGTGAGTTCGCTCTTGGGAAGTTCACCCTTGGTAAGCGTGGCGTCTAGTGTCAACCGCACTACCAACCCGCGGTCCAGTAGGTCGAGGGCGGGCAGGAGGGTCGAGGGGAAGAGGACGTGCAGGGTTATGAGGAGGTGCCTGTGGGATGCGGGCACGCGGGTCAGGGCGTTTGCTGCCGGGGCAATAGACTTTTTGTTGTTTTTGCTATCGTCTTCGGTTTTGATGGGTTTTGAGCTTGTTGTTGGTGGTGGTATGGGGTTGAGGGGGATGTTGGTGATGGCGTCGAGGAGGGAGATGAGCAGCGCGCGGGGGTTTGGGAGAGGTGGGGATGGCATTCTAAGGGGGTTTATGAAGTGGTTCTTTGATGGTTTGGTTGTCTGCTTTGTTGACTTGGATGTGAGTTGGGGTGGGTTGGATGGTGAAGGTGAGGTGAGCGAGGTGATGAACCGACCCTAACCCTACCTAATTTGCCTTGTATGATGTTTGGGCTCTAGGATGTTGAAACCTTTTCAATCATCACGTACCATCGTCATATCAGTTCTTGTTGTCGGAAGTGCAGCTTTTTTTTGTTTTGTAAAAGCTGCATCTCCTTTCAAATGTCTCGCGCTGTCCAACACTCCCATCGTGCTGGT
This sequence comes from Podospora aff. communis PSN243, assembly GCA_033296975.1. NCBI lineage: Eukaryota > Fungi > Ascomycota > Sordariomycetes > Sordariales > Podosporaceae > Podospora > Podospora aff. communis PSN243. Next base: position 654,162 of record MU865915.1, on the reverse strand, counting down.
CAACATGGTGCCAAGTGGTTTCCCGCTAGGTAAGTCCAACACAAGAGCAGTTGAACCAAATCCAACAAACTTCAGGCTCGAAAACTCGCTTTCTGAAGAGGAGACCCCTCCCTGTGTAGCTAGTAATGTGATGTTTCCATGCATTATGTTCATCCCGGATTATATCCATCCTGGCTCCAAGGATTTTTGTTCTGATTTCACTTGCGCCACTTCAAGTTGAACTCTGACTCGTGTGTAGCCCCTTAATCTTGATCATGTCCAACTCTTGAGCGAGCTTCACCGCAGCTGAGCGTCCCATTTAATTTCGTGCAATGATGGATAACTCGGGGGATGTTCATCATGTTGTTTCGCACGCTGAATTCAAACATCAGCGCCTCTCATTGTCGATATAAGCTGACCAACAACCTCTCAGTGGCAGACGTAACTCCCGTTTGATTCTCCCTTCGCCGCTTTGAAATCCTACAAAATGCAAGGTTCTTTTAGCCTATCTTGAGATCTTACCGCTTCAACCGACCCTCCACGCAAGCCCCCGGAACACCCGGTGCTCGCCAAACATTCACCAGCTCGAGACCCGCCGCCTCAAACATCCTGCGGAATCCTACCGCAGTACGTTCCTTGCCGCCCATCGTCATCACCGCTTGATCCATGACTGCCGCGGGAAAGTCGATTTCTCCAACTCTTGCTGGAAGAACCATCTCGCAGATCAAGACGCGAGAGTTGTTATCCATGGCAGTGGCCAAGCGCTTCAGAATCTTGATGCCGACACCGTCAGCGTAATCGTGGAGAATCATCCGCATGAAGTATGCTTTAGCCCCTATTTCCGCACCATATCAGCACCTGTGCGAGTGAGAAGAATTCGGGGTTTGCACCTACCCCTGACGGGCTGGTCGGTCATGAAGTCGTGCACCATCAGCTGTACATCCTCTGGAAGCACCCTGCTCTCTTTGGCAAGAGAGATGACATCTGCTCTGTCCTGCAGCACCGCATTTCTGGCCGAGAGTGCCTCGGGATATGCATCGAGAATCTGTTTGAGGACGGGGCCGTGACCGCCACCAACATCAACAAGCTGGGCGACACCTCGCTCGTTCTCCTCGGCAGAGTTCCGCAGCAAGCCAAAGTCGAAGTGACCAGTCACCGGGATGGCGACATCGATGCCCGCCATGCCCTGCTGGAACATCCGCAACTTCTCTGGGTCCTGTGCCATAATACTCCACACTGGTGTTCCATCCTGCCCTGAAAAGAATGTATATGGGTTGCGGAGCGGATCTTCAGGCTCTCTCGCGGCTTCAAGCTGGCCGCGAGCAGCGAGGTAGTCGTCAAATTTGCACATATGCTTGAACCAGTGGTCGTACATGGCGATGAACAGATGGCCAGGTGATGGCTGGTCAAGCAGATAAGCAAGTGAGAATTTAGTGTGCTTGTACCCGCCCCCGTCCGGCAGAGTCTGATCAAGAAATCCCGAGGCAACTGTTAGCGATTAGTTAGAACCCCCTTTTTGCAGACTAGGTGTAGTCACATACCAAGTACCCGCCCCATCCGTTCTGAAATTGACATGCTGTCAGCGAACTTGTGTGCAGCCGGGGGATTCTCGCGATATCGTACCAAGCAGTGACTCCTGGGCCCCAGTCGCCTTGGAGAGGTCCTGCAATGAAATCGATCCAGTTTTGGGGATGGCATCTAGCACTCTCAGCTGGATGAAGGTACGGACAGCCACGAGTTCGGCCATCTGAGGTTGGTTCAGTCAGGACCATGGGATTGTCAGGGTAGCCAAGTAGACCCACGTTGAGGCCGTGATAGTTCGGTGTCATGTCGGGTGAGACGAGTGTCCGCACCAGCTCCTTTGCCTTGGAGATGATCTGCGCGCGCGAGACATAGCCACTCAAGTCCGGGGTATTTGAGTAGCCTCTGGAAATGTTGGTCAGCTCGCTCACAAGAGCGTCAACCTCTAGTTTGGACGGCAGGGCCATGGCTCAGGTATGGAGGGTTGGCGTTGTGTGGTCGGACGATGCTCGCAAAAGGATCTATGACTTTCGAGATCAACGCCCCCTCATGGCGGGGATAGTCTTGACTTATAACTTCTGGGTGGGCCCCTTGTCTATCGTGCACTTCCGTTGGGTGGCGGCGAGTTCTGACATTGGCCAACATGCAGGGCAGAGTATCGACTGCCACGACATCCCTGACAGTTGATCCTTTACCTTGACAGCGGAGTATTTCTTCCCTTGGCTCCATATTCCCGGTTCTTTTGCGCTTGGCTAACACTCAATGGCGTTAGGTTACATCCAAGACCGAGTTATCAAGAGTCCACTCTTACTAGCAAGCGGGGGGGTTTTGAGGGGTTCGTACCAATCATCCAGGCTTCCGTCGATGGTATCGGCGCTTAGAGATATGCCAACAGAATAGGGGAAAGGACCTGCAGGTATATAGCGGTGAGTTGCTGTGGTTTTTCGTAGCTGGTTAGTCCCCGGGGTTGGAATGCCTGCTGAAACGATCGAGGTACGATACCACGATTGATGTAATGTCAATTCGTCACAGGAAAACGCTGCCCAGGTGGTTGAATTTCAGTGTGCTTGCATTGGTCTGTTCACCATCGAAACCTTGGAAGTGGAGAGACTCACAGTCGTTCCTGCGTCTTAATTAACTCGAATGAATTTGCAACCCGACCGACGAGTTAACTGTTCAATTTCAACCACGTTGATTTTTACTCGTTTCCACACTCTCCACTCTCCGAAAAAACTTCCTTGATCACTAGAAATTATGAGGACACGAGAGGCTCAAGGACAACCTCATCCCATTTCTTCTCAGGATTTCAAACAAACCCAATACCCCGCTCTTAACTCAACATCAAACCGAAGCCTTCCAGGTTCCAGATCGGGGCAAATCTCAGAACCTGCACCAAGCTCATACGACGTTTCTAGTACCGCCCGCTGTCCGGCTCTGGTTTCTGATACCCGCCACCCGCAACTCCAGGAACGGCAGTCCCAGGGCGAAGATGGCAGGGCGTAGGCCAGAATCTTGTCTTCTGCTGCGGCACATTGTGCTACTGGCGTGTCGGGTTGAATAAGAGAAGTAGGAATTGGTGATCTTTGACTTTCCGATGTTGACGTGATGTCTTGGTGAGGCTCTCTTTCACTCAACAACGGCGATGCCGTGCGTCCGGATATGGCCAAGCGGCGAGTTCCTGTAAGTTACGCGTGTGCATATCTATCAACTGAGCAAAACCTGTCTGGCCTGAGCTGTTTATCCTTTGTTTTCCTCATGATGATGGTCGTAGAATGTGCGCAACGTCTAGGAATGTCGCTGTCTTGTCGTGGTTCATGTACGCTTACATAACCCTGGCCCCTGACGCATGACGGCCGCGCATGATCAGGGTTGATGCTGACAGCAGCGCATTTCGTGTCAGTGTCACAAGACCCATACCCCTGACCTCCTGTAGGTATGTTCTAGATTTTGACGTAGCATCGATATAATACACTTTTTGAATCAGATTTTAAACCCATTCTTTGGGTTCCCGCAACACCTCCTCCAGCTTCTCTTCCCTGCTGCCCGGTTCTGGCTCATACATGTACTTCCACGTCGCCGTCAGCGGCATGCTCATGAGAATGCTCTCAACCCTTGGTCCGGGAGTGTTGAGACCGAACGCGGTCCCCCGGTCGTGCACCAGGTTGAACTCGACGTAGCGGCCCCGGCGGATCTGCTGCCATTCCTTCTCCTTTTCATTGAACGGCATATCCTTCCGTCTGTTCATGATTGTGGTGTACGTTGGCACGAAGCTCTTGAGTGACTCCTGAATAAAGGCAAAGAGGCTCTCCTTGTCCGCCGTCGACTCATCGAGGTCGTCAAAGAAGATGCCGCCGATTCCGCGGCTTTCCCTCCTGTGCTTGTTGTAAAAGTACTCGTCACACCACTTCTTGAACTTGGGGTAAAATGCCTTGTTGTGGGCGTCGCAGGTGTCCTTGAGAGACTTGTGGAAGAGAATAGCGTCGTCCTCGAAGAGGTAGTTGGGCGTCAGGTCGCTTCCGCCTCCGAACCACCATGCGCCCGATGTACCGTCGGGCTTGGCCGTCTCAAAGTATCTGTAGTTGAGGTGGATGGTAGGCGCCATGGGGTTCCGGGGGTGGCAGATCAAGCTGAGGCCAGCGGCGAAAAACTCGATGCTCTCGGGGATCTCGTCCGCCGCGTTGACCAGGTTCTTGTGGTTGGCACGCATCTTGAGGATGGCTGCCCTGGGGAGGGTGCCGTACACAGCGCTAACGCCAACTCCGGCCTTCTCAAACACCTTGCCTTCCTGCAAGACACATGTGATGCCGCCGCCGCCTTCCTTGCGCTGCCACTCGTCCACACGGAACTTGGTGCCGTCGATCGCCTCTAGTGCTCGCACAATCTCCACCTGCTGCTCCTTGATGAATTTCTCCATGCGGAGGCGCATAGGGGAGGCATTGGTGATAGCTTCGAGTTGCTTGGTCTCCTGGTCGCGCTCGGCGAGCGTCGGCGCATCGAGCAGGTAGGGCTCGTCCACAGCCTGGAGCAAGTGTGAAGTTGTGGTTAGCAAACGCGGAGCCTCCCTGGGATATCAATTGGGTCGCCGAGGCATACCATCTTGTAAAACAAGGGCGCTGCCACAAGGATACTTAGTGCTGTTACTCCCAAGTACCTTGCCAATGGAAGCTGAGAAGCCTCGGAGCTCGCAGAAAAGCTCGAGATGGTGCGACGACACGTTGAATTCCCCAATCGACTCTGTATCCTGGACTGAGCCAGAAGACGGAGAAGAGGCCGTCTGGAAGTCATCGCGACAGAGCTCTTTAAGTATGTCCAACTAGAAGTGGTCGCACGAACGAGTGGCACCTCTGGTTGGTGGATGATCGGATGATTTATGAGGCCACCTTCCCCGAATCAGCTATCGGGATGCCGGGTAGGTCGTACGGTTGATCAATGGGAATGGAGACAGATAAGCTGGTAGCTCTCAATGCCTGCTGCTGGGCTGATCTCGCAATCGAAGCCGATCGAGAGCTCTAGTGGATTTCTTGCACCTCCCGTCAATCGGGCCAGGTCCGCCAGGTTCGCGTTGGATGCAAAATGCGACAAGATCCCAGATCCTCAGCTGTCACCCCACCGAGTGTGGGCTCCCTGCCCACCTGTGTGACAGGGGTTCTGCGAGCGCGGGGTAGCAACATGTTGCTTCCCAGCTGTGCATGTTCCCATCGTTGAGGACTGAGGACGCCCAGCAAGTAAATGTGCGCTTTCTCCTAATTCGGCTAGTTACAGCTGGCGGCTCGCGCAGTGATGGCTTTGTGTGAATCATTCGGGTCTTTGCCTGGCTGGTCCGGGTGTGGATTTGTGAGTAACTGAGGAAGGTTCGGCGAGGCGTCATCAGCCACTCGCCGCCTTGGCCAGCTGACGAAGGCGCATGAGCTTGCCGCTAGGCCGAATCGGGCGACAAAGTGAATCCCCCCTCATCAACCATCAAGGCTGCCGCCACGAGTGAATCAAACTCTCCTCTTGCAACCAGCAAACTTCCGGCAAAGGTATTTGACTTTCTCCCTCCTCCCATACTTTTCTGCCGACTACCGAACGTGCCTTTTAAGCTGACACTCATTCTCAAACCACCACAGGCTTCATCGCTCTCCCAACATCAACTTGCAACCATCATCTAGACGAACTCCCACCACTCCGGACACCACCAACCATCGTCAAAATGCGCAGCAAGTTTAAGGACGAGCACCCCTTCGAGAAGCGCAAGGCAGAGGCCGAGCGCATTCGTCAGAAGTACTCCGATCGCATCCCAGTAAGCATTTTCCTTTGCCGATTCACCGACCGCGGATGGTCGTCACCGCTCCTCGGTCGGAGTCCCATCCAGCGTCGCCCCTCTTGTCAACCCCATCGCCGGCCGACCGATCGCAGTTGACTGACATGTTGCGTCTTCATAGGTTATTTGCGAGAAGGTCGAGAAGAGCGATATCGCTACGATCGATAAAAAGAAGTACCTCGTCCCCGCAGATCTCACCGTAGGCCAATTCGTCTACGTTATCCGGAAGCGAATTAAGCTTTCGCCCGAGAAGGCCATCTTCATCTTCGTTGATGAGGTACTTCCGCCCACTGCTGCTCTGATGAGCAGCATCTACGAAGAGCACAAAGACGAGGACGGGTATGTAACATTCTGTGCATTTCTGCTGCCCCGCACACGATGTGTGCTCTTATCCGTTTCACGAGCTAACCACGTGTCGTCCGCAGGTTCCTCTACATCACCTACTCGGGCGAGAACACTTTCGGCGGGTTCGAGTCGGCTTGAGTCAACGACGTCATGAAGGGCAGACGGACCCAGACCTTAGCCCATTTCCTAGACCGCACACGGCGTTTTCGGTACCTTTGAGGAGAGATGGTTTGATCGAGGGAACTGGATGGCTCTGCGTGTATCATTTCTCTGACTTTTTGCTTTTGCTCTGGTCACGATGGGGGTCTCTTTATGAATCTGGGAGGGGGCGGTTATGACGCCGTGGGGTTGGGCTTTCTAGAGAGCATCACTAGTCGGAATTTGCAGACGTCCTGAATTTGGAGATCTTGAGCGACCCTTGCTGTCCACGACTGCGCGTATTGTGATGTCATATTGTGTAAGCGACTTGTATTAAGAGCCCAGAGGCGTTTCCTAGTCTCTTCATGGCTATTTTCCGTACAAGGCGCCGACAGCCCCATCAAGACATACGGTATTGTGATGGCTCATTCACCCAGCTTGACAGGGCCCTATAACGTTTACTAATAGCCGGAAATACTTCGCAGAAGCTGCTGCATGAGCACAACAGGCACCCGTAGCAGACTAAGTTCTGATGCACCCTAAATTTGGTTGACCCTTGCATTCTGCGGGGGCGTTCTCCTCTGGACGCCCAACATGGGACTGGCTTGGCTTCCATTCGAGACGAAGCTAGTTGTAAGCAGAGAGGCAAGCCACGCCAGGAGGAGCCTCGCATCTGACAAGATGTAATCTATTACCTTTGTTCGCCGCATAAAAGAAGCCTTCCCCAACTTGTTGGAGCAAACAAACACCCCGAGGCTTGTGCTTATCTGCGTAGGCAACTACAGATTCGTGAGAGGGGCACATGCTCCAGAGGGACGTGCGGGTTTGAAAGGAGACAACACATGTGGATGGCTTGACTTCATCCACCTTGGAACTGTCTGGGGCTCGGGGGATCGTGGCAGCCACGCTGTGTTTTTCACTCAATTGGTCGATATGATCAGACAGAACCTAAAGACACACAAACCGAGTCCTCCGACATGAACTATTTTACAGACGCTCCCCAACACCACGAGCACAAAACCGCTGTCACCAACCCCCAGCCTGTCCTGTCTTGCCAGCTCGCCTATCGAAAACGAACAACCATCTTCAGCCCTGGCCCTGACACCCGGCTTGTCAACCGGAAGTATTAGGGCACTCACCCATCCCCTTTTCTCCTTGACCCTCGTTCTTGTCCAACACTCTTCTTTCAGCTGCATCGCTAGCTCAGCGATTTCCTTTGGTGCTTCATGGTGCGTTAACCCTCCCCCGCGACGCCTATTCATTAAGACCATGAGCGTAAAGGGCATCCTCCCCACCAGCACGCACTTTGACAAGATCTACTGTCCAAGGCAGTGCCCCTCTCTGTGTTTTAGTGTGAGCCCGGGGCAGACGGAAAGCTGTGTTGACGAGAGATCGCCGCCCCCTCTTCCTCTTTGCGGTAAGCTCGATGCGAGAATGGGTATATGCAGGGTCCGATTCCAAATGCTTCGCCGCCCCATGTAAACCAAGCCGATTAATGAAAAGGAAAGCATCATGCCATCAACTGCCATACGATCGAAAGAAACCAAACTCCAAGACACCATCCGAGACACCGTCGCGCTAAAGGACCCTGCAGAATAGATCTCTTGTTGAGAGGAGCAGCTGCGCTTCATGGAGGATTTCCCTTCATCCTCTTGGTCATCCTTGGCGTGGGAGGCTTTCCTTTGACCGTGACGCCGTTCATTTGGGGAGTGCCTACGGTCCCTGGCGTGGGAGCCGACGCGGGAGTATCGTCTTCAGTCTTCACAGCTGACGCTCTACGGCGCTTGTTGTTTTGCGAAGGCGATGTGTTGGCGCTAGGCCCGCTGGAGCTCGTTCCCTGCTGGCTTGCCTGCAGTTGCATACCAGGTGCTTGCATCTGTCCCGGGGCGGGACTCCCAATATGAGGGCTTCCCGGGAGCATCTGATTGGTCATTGCCGGGCTGGCGCCGATGGGGAACTGGTTGAAGCTTGGTGTCCTCGGGCCGCCTTGCGGCATATTCTGCCCATTTACGCCTTGGCCTGAGCTGTTGATTTGGTTGACATATTGCTCGAGCGCAGTGTAGGGAGCGAGCCCGCCTGGATGTTGGTGCACCAAATTGAAGATTGGGGTCATTTGGCCCATGATCTCTACGATCTAAAGGAGTCGTCAGAAAGAAGAACTAACACCGCTGGCAGAGATCTTACCTCAAGGAACTGATGAACCGCGTGAGTGGTACACATGCCTTGCTTAACGTCGGGCTGCGGTAGATCGAAATCGGGTGGCGGATTTGCAGGGCACCTGAACGACTTGGCCTTCTTTTTGTTGCTCATCTCGGGGGAGTGCGTGCCATCCTGCGAGTTAAGTTGCCGCCATTCCTTCATCCAGTTGTGAACCGGCCTTGCGGCCTGAATGACGACATCTCTAGCAATGTACTCCTCATAGCTGGTGGTCAAGAACTCGAGAAGTTCTACTTTCTGCTCGCTGTCAAACTGAGCACGAAGAACGCCAGTGGTAACCAACTAGTACAATCATTAGCAGGCTTTCGTAAAATGGCGATAGGACCGCGCAGCTTACGTGTGAGCCGCTGTCAAACCAATACACCAGGCTGGCCTTGGTGTTCTCTATGAAGTGGCAGTCATTGGGGAGGGGTCGATCAGTTATCCCTTTGTCGAGGACGAGCTGTATCGTCTTGACGTTGCTCTCAAAGTGCGTATAAAAATATCGGGCGAGTGAGGGATATGAAAGCTCATACTGCTTTTCAGTTTGAGTCTCCCCCTCTTTGCAGAGTAGGGTGTGCCTGAAGATGCCCTTATGGGAGAAGAACTGTTGAACGAAGTTGGCCCAATAGCTCAGATCATCCTTGCCTTTCTGTATGGGGTTAAGATTAGCAGCCATGCAGATCCCTAAGTATCAACCAGACTTACATTGAATCCGCTCAGATGCTCGCCAAACTGCATCAGCTTGAGCAAAAACATGCCCTTCATGTTCATGCTCTTTTGCTGTTGCTGTTGCTGCGCCTGTTGCTGTTGCTGCAAGAGACTAGCAACACCTGCATTCTGTGCTTGCTGTTGCTGCTGCGCTTGAGCCTGGGCAACCAACTGGGCCTGCTGAGCCTGAGTGGTTTGAGGAGTCTGCGGAGGGGCTTGGGGCTGTTGTTGGGCATTCGGCTGTGGTGTTGGGCCTTGGCTTGGCCCCTGGTTCTGTGCTGGTCCGTTGGCTCCAGGGCCACCCTGTCCTGGTTGCGGCTGAGGACCTTGCTGCTGCGCCTGCCCCATCTGTTGCTGTGCTTGTTGGGGCTGTTGCTGAGGTGGTTGTTGCTGGCCAGGTCCTCCCTGCTGCTGCTGCTGCTGCTGCTGCTGGGCCGCTTGTTGAGCTTGCTGTTGCTGAGCCTGCTGTTGCTGGTGTTGCTGGTGTTGCTGGACCTGTTGCTGCTGGTGTTGCTGCTGCTGCTGAACCTGCTGTTGAGCCTGCTGTTGCTGTTGAGCTTGGGCTTGAGCCTGAGCGTGTTGTGCCTGGACTGCCTGGGCCTGAGCCTGCTGGGCCTGAAGAGCCGCGAGTTGAGCTTGCTGGATATTCATTTGCTGTGGGTTCATAGGATGCTGGTTGGGGTTTCCTCCTTGCTGGCCCATCTGTATCTGCTGTTGCTGCATGGCAATCTGCTGGGCAATCTAAAAGACTCAAGTTAGCAAGTGCCAACAAAAAGACCTACAATCGTGTCGCATTGCAAGTTGCAACGCGGCTGTGGTTTCGCTTACGTTCATGTTTTGAACCTGCGGCTGTTGAGCGAACTGCACCATCTGGGGATGAGGGGGGTGAGAAGCTACCGGCATTCCTCTGTTCCTCAACTGATTGAACTGTTGGGGGGTCATTCCCATGGGGATACCGAGGGGCAATCCGTTGACGTTCTGATATGCCGCCTGAGTGGCCATCAGCGCCTGGCGTGCCTGCTGTTGCTGGTGTAATTGTTGGAGCCGTAGCTGCTGTTGCTGCTGCATTTGGTTGTTCGCCGAGACTGCTCACCAACGTTAGCATCTAGCGCAAGTTCGTGGCACACATCGCCATGAAGCGGACAGACGTACACATGTGCTGCTGCTGGAACATCCCCTGAGCGTGGGCGGGGTTCAGGTGCTGCATGGCGTGGGCGTTTGGGTTGGCACCCGGTGGCATGCCAGCCATTAGGGCGGCGGCGGGATTCATCTGCGGCCCCGGTCCCGACACTCCCAAGTGCTGCACCATATGTTGCGGGATTGCGCCACCGGGCTGGCTCGGGTTGTGAGCCATGCCCTGGGCCATAGGATGACCGGGCGGGGCGCCCGGATGTTGCTGCATTCCGCCGGGGTGCGGCGGAAAGGTCGGGCCCATGCTAGCCATCATCTCCGAGGCTGTCGACTATCCACGGCGTGGATATCGACGTGAGCTCCTCCGCGTTATCGCATGCGAAGCTTGGCGTTTGTCGCGACTTTTTGGTTGCCGCAGAGGGCCGGCAAAGGGGAGCACGCGGAGCGCGCGCACGCGTGTAGAAGGTTGGATAGCGGTGTTCAGGAGGCGAAGCGTCGTGTGTTTGATGCTGCGAAGCAGAGGAGCGAATGCGATGGCCGCGGCGAGCCCGATATCGCCAGCAGTGGGATTGTCGCGCGACGAGCAGAGGAACGATGGGCGAGACGGGCGGAGGCAATGGAAACCGGGAGACAACAGCAACGCCGGGAATCAGTAATGCACAACGAGATAATTAGACTGCAACCATGCAGAGGAGAGAAAGTGTTGGGCGTGCGATTTGTCAGGCGTGGCCAGGGCGACAGGAGGGCGCGACGTGGTCCGAGGTGGTGGATGTGGAGTTTTGGAACGGGGTTGGTGTTGGTTGAAGGCGAGAGCCCAGCGACTGGGGGAGAACGAGCGAAAAGTTGCCCGATTGAAAGCTGATGACAGCGGGCACGTCAAATATTGCCGCCGTCGACTATTATTGCCAGGCACGCCTGTGCAACAACAGATGCGCTTAGGAAGGGAATGAAGAAACCGGTCCTGGGGCCCCAAGTTTTTCACCTCTGCGACACGGGCGAGATCGAGTGAGAGGTTGCGAAGTCCCCTTTCGCGAAAATCGGGGGGGTCAGGGTCAGGCGGCGAAGCGGTCGATCAAGCAGGAGTGCTTGGCTCGCCCGCACCTCTGGCGCCTGTGCAATCGTGCGGGTCATTCGCCCATTTGATGCACGTAGGGGGGTTGGATCAAGTTTTTCCGGCCCGAAATACCGCTTAGTTGTATCTGCCAGCCGCCATCAGACAACGCGGGCCGTCGAGTTTTTCTGGCGGCTGGTCTAGGCGATTCGTTGCTGCCTCATCTGCATGGCCGGAAGTGGGGAAAATTGAGAATTTCTGCCTGAGGTTTTCAGCTGGTGGACCCTTCGCGGTCCCAAATTTTCCATTCCTTATCGATACCCATGAACTTCCAGGTATTTATTCAACGTCAGTTTGAGCCGCACTCTACTTCTCTTTCCTTCCACTCCCACCATCCACCACCACGCTTTGCCTGCGTTACCAACCTGCCTCTGGCTTCCCGAGAACGAGCAAAACCGGATTCGACGAGAGCTGTCTAATTCGACCTTCGTTTTCCCGATTTGCTCGACCTCGGCGTTGCAAACGAGCGAGTTGCGAAGCGGCAGCGCCACGATCGGCACACGGCAGCACAACGGGTAAGCAATCTCTTCTGCAAACGAACTCGCACTTCCTCCCGCGTTCCGCTTCCTGGATGATGACAACCCATTGAACATGTCTTCTTTTCCCAACTGATTCGACCATGAACGAAAGCTAGTCTGTCCGGGTTCCCTTCCTACGGGGAGGGGCCTGCTACTTGCCAGTATTTTTGTCTGACGAAGCGGAGCCTCATCACATGATGAACTTCTTTGGCTTTTTGCAGCGTTTGCCTGATACATTCTGGCGCCCTTGCTGACGAAAAACTCAGAAACTTCACTGCCGAAAAACTCTGCTCAGGGCTTTTGCAAACGCACGCAAAAGTTCGACTCTCCCCCTTCATTAACCACTACAGCATTTCTCTTGCGGCATCTCTCTCGAGGTCAGTTCCAATTTCCTTCGCAGCACAACACAACCCCCGATCCTTATGATGAAAATTTTTCCTACATTCGCAGTTTCCACTTGAGTCCCATAGAGCCTATTTTGGGACAGATGAGGGAGAATACCTTCCTTGGATGTCTGATTGGATCTTCACAACCAGTTCTTGCCATCCTTCGGGACGAGACAGCTGCTAACAGCAACAACAGATGCCCACCACTTGCAAATATCCATAGATAGCACTTCAATGATTGACTTTATCCTGCTTCAGTGTGTTTGTGAACCAACTTGTGATGTCTTGCATTTCTGTCCTCTATCGTATCTCCGCCGAAAGTAAACCTTCCCCCATTGAGGTGGACTCGAAGTGCGATCAAAACAGACCCCATCTCTTGTTTTGTTATGTCAAGGAGGGGAGGACACCCGTGCAAACAGACCGCGTCTTTCCCGCCGCTGCAAACGCCCAGTCAAAATGAGTCAAACCGCCATCCTTTTGAAGACCGCCCGCCATAAAAGTACAATACGCAAAGCAACATCATATCGGTCATCAGGAACCATCCCCTCTTACCCCAGCTCCGAACCATCGCCGGAAGCCAAGAACCTGCAAGATCATCACGTACAAACAGCACACCTACACGCCGTCCTGAACATTTCTCATGCCCTTGCCCGAATCAAGCCATGCTATAAACCTCCCTACTTCTCCTCCCTCACACTTGCAGAAGACGACCCCCCTCCCAACGCCACGCCTCCCGTGCTTGAAGACGTATTCGACAACCCTCCTATCAACAGCGGCGGCATCATCCCGCCGCGTTTTACTCGCCCACCCACGATACCCCTCCTGTTTCTGCCTGTCCGTCCACGACCCAGCCAGTTGAGCTTCAGCAGCTTGTTAAGCTCCTCAATCATGTGGTTGCCCTCGTCGCCTCCCGCGGCGATGGGGCCGCCGGCGGAGGCAGCCGAGGGAGGCGCACCGGGGACATGGCCTACAGAGGCGAGCACGCTCATGCATTGCAGCATGCGGCCGACCATCTCGGTGACTTGCTTGGAGCCTTCGACGTTTTGCTCGCGCAGGCTGCCGCTGGAGGCGGCGGTGGCGTTGGATGCGCCGGGGGGGTTGGAGCCGGAGAAGCTGGGGACGGAGGCGCCGAGGGCGTAGAGGCTGTTGGGGGTGTAGGGGCGGGTGTTGTCGCTGCCGTAGCTGACGTTGCTGATGGCGCGGCTGCGATTGCCGCTAGCGGGGCCGTCGCCGAGGAGGGTGCTGCCTGTGCTGTGAAAGCTGGAGACGGAGGGGTCGAGGGACATGGCGGTGTTGGGACGGGGGTAGCCGGCGGGGGCGCTGTTGACGTTGTTCAGGCTGATGGAGCCTTGTGAGGACTCGGCGGGGGAGGTGGAGTAGAGGGATTGGTATTGGCCTTGGACGGGGTTGCTGAAGAGTGGGGAGGCGATGGTGACGGGGGACGTCAAGGCCATGGAGGCGAGAGCTTGGGGAAGAAACTCGAGGGAGAGTCGTGAGAACATGGTCTTGAGGGTTTCGTAGCGCGGCAGGATAACAATGTCTCGGAAGGATAATAGGACGAGTCGTCGAACCTCGAGGACGGAAGAGGCAGGCGAAACACTGACGCCGTGGCCCTGGCCATGGGCAGAGCCGAGATGGGAGGTCTCAATGGGCGAGTGGGTAGATGGGATGCCTCCCCAAAAGTCTCGAGCCTGCTCGGGGGTCATGAGCGAACCGCTCCCGGAAAACTCCAGATCCAGCGGCAGGAACACCGCTTGGAGATATGGCAGAATGCCAGTGAAGGTAAACATCCACAGCTCAACGAGAGCTGGGATCAGCCTGTCTTCAGGGGTTTTGCGAAGCGTTTGGTCGAGGCTCGAGAATCCGGTAGCCAGCAACTCCCTGAGGTCATCCACAATGATATTTGGACTCCTGCGGGCAATGCAGTACTGGATGTGCATCGAGACTATGCGGTTCAAGTCCTCTACAGGAAGGCGCAAGTCTTCGGCCTCAAAGACAACGAGTAGCTTTGCCTTCAAGAAAGGCCAAGCGTCGTCCAGGGTCATGTTGTTGAGGCCAAACTTGGCGCTGTCGAAAGGCTCATGATACACGGACGAACCCAGCGGCCCAGATGTGGAGCTGACACTGCTCGGACCTGGCCATTCACTGCCGACAATGGTAGACGCCGCATCATCAAACAGTCGCTCCTCCTTTTTCTTCTCCCGGAGAGCACGTCCGCCATGACGCAAGTCAAGGCCAGACATGCTCTTGAAGCTGGTGCTGTTTGGCCCCGGACTTGGCGGCAGATTGAAGTTGTAAAGACTGTTTGGAGCGCTGGGGTCTGTCGGCCTCGAATTACTCGAAGCAGATGATAAGGGGAGATGGTAATCCTCCTTGAGCTTGTGTTTCTGCCGTGACAAGAAGTGGTGCTTCTTCTCCTTCTCCTTGACCTCCTTCTCCACGACCGACGTATCGAGCGCGCGTATCGTCGCAGTAGACGAGTTCTGGAGGCTGTAAAACGACTGCGACGAGGAGTCGAGACTAGTCGTACTGAAGTTCCCACGTTGAAGGTTCCCAAACGCATGTCCAATCTTCGCCGGGCTGGGCAGCGGCTTCTCCTTCGTGTCGCCCTTGACGCCAATCTTCATGGCCGGCCGCGAGAACAACTTGACCTTTGACTTCTCCGACTTGGCCGGTTTCTCCGGCACCGGAGGTGGTAATGCCGGCGGTGGCATCGAAGACGACGACGAGACTGAAGACTGCGAAGGAAGGCCGGGTGACGACTGTCCAGATCTTGGAAAGACAAGGTTCGCGGCCGCGGCGGCCACGAGGTTATGGTTACCCACGAGCCCATTGTGATACCCTTGGGGCTGATTTCCGAACCCGCTCTCTCTTGGGGCGCTCGCCTCTGTCAGACTCAACATCGGGGGGCTCAGCGGTCCCGGTCCTCCGCTTGTCCGCTTGCTCGTCACATGCGGCTGCTCATACTCCGCGCCAGGGGCTGGCACCGTCTGTGACCTTTGGCGCGCATGCTGAAGCTGCAACTGCGCTTGTTGGATCTGCTGCTGCTGAATTTGCTGCTGCTGGTTCTGGTGTTGCATGACAGCGGCCTGCGCAGCGATCTGGCTGGCTGATAGCTCGCGGCGCTGCGTCTGTGCGGGCGCGAGCTTCGGCGAGGACTGCGCCATTCCGACCTGAGAGAGGTTCGATGCGCTCGTGGACGGGAGAGTGGGCTCAAACATGCCCGCGTTCGCCGAGTGCTTTCGCGAGTGGCCCCGGAAGGTGGAGGACGAGGGAGAGATTGCAGGTCGGGGCGGGAGGGTCAACGGCGAGGGTCCGTTGCGCGGCACGGCATCGCTCGGCGAATGGGTGCCGGCAACGGATCGGGCGGCCGATATGGCGGTCGACAGCGTCGGGCGCGAGAAGTTGTGGAGGCTGGACGAGCTGCCGTTACTATGGGAGGTGAAACTGGCGTAGATAGGTGTTGCCGGGGACGGGGTCTGCGACGAGGCGGCGCGAGCCTTGGGAATCGTGAGGTTGAGGTTCAACGGAGCTGTATCTTCGCTCGAAGACGACTCAAGTCGCCGCAGTCGCGGCGTGTCTGAACCCCCGGTGGGCAGGGGCGAGAAGCTGCCGGGGGCCATTCTCCCCGTGGGTCTGTTCGGCTGCATCGTCCTTGCTGCGTGTTTCGAAATCACATCGCGGTGTTTGCGGGGCCTGCAAGGCGCTTTAGCCCGGCATCGACAGAGGAGTTGGTCGGTGCAGCGGAAAAAAAAGACGAGAAGAACGAAACGAAGGATAGATCCAGGCGACGGCGTGATGTCAGGACATTAGGGTTGTTGTGATGCTTCCTTTTGCCCTCTGGTCAAACCAAATCAGCCATCCCGCCCTTGGTGATGACCCCTGCTGCATGGCGGTGGGGCCGACGTGAGCACCCCGCGGCTCTGCCGTCCACATGCCCGGATCCATAGTGCCAGCCCACGGCATCACTCACCTCCAAACTATATCAGCTGCACTCATAAATTCAAGTCCCATACTTTTCGAACATTGGGCCTCTCCAAAACGACAACTACAGGCAACAAAATTCGTCGGCAGCATACACACTCAGAACTCTCACCATTATCCCTCCTCAGACTTCTTAACACCAACAAACCCACTAAACCAGAAACTCAGCAAGAAAGACACCTTCAAAATGTCCTCTGAATCCAACACCAATGCCCAACCTACCTACACACTCTCAGCAACCTACCCCTCCACCTCGGGCAATGACCCCTTCAACATCACATTGCCCCTTGATGGGCCCTCAACCGCCCTGCCCGCCGTCCAGGCCAAAAGCGATTACCTCAAGCGTCTCCGCACCTCAATACTCACCGTCCAAGACCAAGTAAACAAGGAGCTCACCATCCGCATGGAGCAAGACAACGCCAAGTCCGCCGCGCCCGTGGACTCCAAGGACGAGGAGAACTACGGCGAGGAGGTGCAAGAGGAAGAAGATTAGATGCCGCAGCAAGCCAAACCAGTTCGTCTGTTGTTAACGAAGATGATACAAGTGGGTATATGATTATTCTGCATGCCTGCCAACCACCCGCCCGCCTGCTTGCTATACCATCATACAACCACGGCAATAAAAAAAATCCAAAGCACCCAGGCAGTCACTTCTAGCTCCTAATCCCACCGCTCCGTCCCCAGGCGCCCACCGATTTATATGAACTACTCGTCTCGCCTGTTTTCGGCCTGTTCAAACATGCAAGATGCACCACTGCGTTATCCTGCAAGATGGCGGCAACACTCCCGCCCATTCGCTTGTGGCATACGCCGCATACGCGCTCCTCGCTAACTACAACTCGTCTGTTTCTTCCGCCCTGGCCGCCGGGGGCACCGTCGCCGAGGAGGAGGAGGGCTTCGCTTGCTACCAGGCTGGTCTTGCGCAGACCAGCGACGATGCGTGTCTCGTTGACTACACTGTTGGCACTGCGCATGCGGCCGCGGAAGTAAGATTCGAGCTCTGCTACGGGCAGTGAGTCGGGAACGAGGGACAGGGTCGATCTGGCTGGGAGACGGGAGCCGTGTTTGGAGAGGAGGTTGAGTGCTGGCCCGAGATTACGCTCTTGTGAGGGCGGTGGCGTGAGGTAGAGGGACAGGAGGGTGTGGTAGATTGATGGTTTGGCGTCTTCTGGGTCCTCGGTGCTGCCAGGGGTGGTTTGTGATGGGGAGGCCGTGTGGGCGTCTTCTGACCGGTGGATGCGGTTGCAGTATCTAGTCATTTGGTCAGCGATGCCCATTTGTTGTCTGATGTTTTAAACACTTACTCTTCTGCCTTCGCGTAGTCTTTCATCTTGAAGACATATACTTCTAACGCTTGCTTGTGATTTCCCATGTTGCTCAACACAACAGCTTGCGCCTCGTAAAATCGCGGGTCTGGCCATCACCACAACGTCAGTCATGCTTCAAATAAGTCCACAAACCAGTACTGACCTGTCTTTGGTATCAAATTAAACGCCGTCAGAAGCCCATACTGCTGACTCCCCTGCCAAGTCTGTCCCAGGAAGCGCAGGAGCCGCTCCATGAGATCATCCCACTTCTCCCCCTCTTCCATATCGATGAGCCGCGTAATAAGCAACTCCACCAACCGATCATGGAAGGCTGGCGTCATGTCATTGAGTTCCATGATAATATGCTCCAGATACTCAATCTCCAACGCCGGATCAATGCCCCTCAAGAACTCATCAACGCGCTTTCGCGGCAGAGTCTCGGCGTTCTCCGAGTCCGCCAGGAACACCTCCATGGCGAGTTTGGGATCCTTCCGCAACGTCCAGTCCGAGAACTCCAGGATCACATCGATCATATCTGGCGGTAACCCTTGGAGATACGCAACTGTCCGTTGCGGGCCGTGCAATGTGGGCGCCGCCTCGTCAGGGTGGTCCGGAGACCCGAACCGCCGCAGCAGCTCAAGCGCCTGCTTGTGCAGTTTCTTCCCGTAGAAAAAGTCGACAAGCTCCGTGAAGCGGTTGTGCTCTTTCAGTCGCTCGTTGACAACTTCTGGGTCGCAAAAGTTGGGTATGCGGAAGAGAGAGCTTGCCAGTGTCGGGCGGGAGTACATGTAAGTTCGGAATAGGGCAGTATCAAGGATCTTGAAGGTGCTTTGGAGATCTTTCTCGAGCTGTTCGTCGCTCTCCTCTCTCGACGAGCTCAGAAGGGTCTTGAATGCTTCCTCGGTGGAACCGCTCTGCGTCTTTCTTGGTCGCAGCTTTCCGGTTGCCGGATCGAGAACGCGCTGAAGCCTTGTCCTTGCGCCGACGAGGTAGCCGCTCAGCTCCTGAACAGCGGCCATGAGGTCTTTCTCCTCTTGTGACTGTTCGTCCCCGGTCTTGACTCCCCTGATGCTAGCGTTGTCGTCGGCGTCGGAGGCTCTCTTAGAGGACGCAATCGAAGCCGTTTCCGGATTGAGCTTGCGATGACCCATGAGATACTTCGTGAAACCTCCTGCCGACGCTCTTGGTGGGGAGGCAACCTGGGGCTCGAGAGCAGCAGAATCTGCCTTCTGCGCCGTCTCGCCGTTTGTCTTGCCGTTTTGCTCTTCGTGATCCGAGTCGCTGACGTCCTTCTCTTCCTCCACACCAGCGAGGTCTCCAGCAATAATCCTCGGGAAGAGCTTCAGCACCCGCTCTGGAGGGGCGTGCACCTCATCCTCGTTAAACAAGTCCATCGACTCGCGATACTTCTTCTGCCGGAAGAGCAACTCCGCCTTCAGCATCTTGACCTCGCGCATCGTCTGTGTCTTATTCTTCAGCAACGCATCCTCGAGCATGCCCAATATGCTGATAGCCTCATCAAACTTCCCACTCGCTATCAGCTCCTCAATCTGCGAATCATAATTCGTCGCATCCATCTTCCAAACAACTCGCTCGCTCAGAACATAAAACCCCTTTCCGGCATGCGCCAAGCTCGAAGTCGGTGGCGTGAAGTGAAGCGCCGCGGCGGCCGGCAGGGTGATCGTCTGCAACAAGCTCAACGTCTCCGGATTCCGCACCTCCAAGCTCCCCTTCGTCGGATGCTGCAGCGCCAGCATATACGGATAGCTATACCCAATCCCATCCGGCGCCGACTGCCATGGCACCTGCCTCTTATCCAGCGCCTTGCCCTGATCATCGATAAATAACGTATTGATATCCTTCGCCAGTAACAGCTCCCCCTCGCCGAGCTTCGTCGCCAGGGGCTTCGGCGTAGACCCTCCCAGCACCATATACCCCATTCCAGCGGCGCTCACCGCCCCGAATCTCACCTGCCCTCCCGCCACGCCCCCTATCGCCCCCTGCCCGACAATATCCTCCACACTTCCGGTCTCCACATCCACCATCACATACCCGCTGTTCATGCCACAAACCACCTTCGTCGCATTCGCCCACGTAATCGTCCGTATCGCCTCCGCCAGCACAATCTCCGTCACGTCCTGAGACAGCTCGCTCTCGTGCCATGACCAAAGCAACAGCCTGCGCTTTACAGCGACCGCGAGACGCGAGATGATCTCCGGGATGCCGGTCATGGGGTCCTTGAGGACGTTGCTCGTGACAGCGAAGACGGAGGCATTGCGCGTGCGGGAGAGGGGCGCTTCAATGGGCTCAAAGGTGTTGAGGTCGTGAAGGGAGATGGCGTAGTTGGAGAGGGAAACGAGGGTGCTGGCTTCTTTTATGATGGCGAGCTGCTCGACGGCGCGCGTGGAGAAGCGCTCGACCTCACGGAGGAGGTCGGTGGGTTTAACCTGGGGTTCGGCCGGGGCATGGCTGTCGAGGTTGCTGGAAGGTGGTTCGGAGGAAGCGGTGGTGGTTGCGGTGTCGGCCTGGGAGGGGGAGAGGGAGGAGTCCCCGTTGGGTGGTTTGGTTGCGGGAGGGAAAGTGGCGGGGAGCTCGTTGAGGCGGTAGATGCGGACGGCGCCGGTGTTGAGGCCGACGAGGACGCGGTCGCTGTAGGCGAGGATGGACTCGATCTTTGACTTGTCCCGCTGCCTGAGCTCGATGATGGGTCGAGCTGTGAATGCGGACAGCATGGCGTCGCCCAGCCCCCGGGGTTTGCAGGCGGTTTACCTGGATTCGGGACGCATTAGAAGCTGTGGCGGCTACGGTTGAAGGGGTATCACTAGTGTATCGGTAGTGGCGCCGGGTTTGGGGAGCTTGTGATTGTGACAGCGACGTGGACTGCTGCGTCGCGAATGACGGCATCAGCAGCGGTGGTCAGGCGTGGTGGGGCCGAGGTGTAATGCGGGGGTTAGGGTTTGAATGGCTTCTTGACGTTGGGCGTTGAAACTCGGTCGTTTCGAATGCCTTCCGAATGCTTATTTCAGTTTCGATGACAACATGCGCACTCGGGAAAAAGTACCATATTATCATACCCATATTGCAATCACTGCTTTGCTTCATACTTTCGTACCGGGAATGCGAAGGCAGGGAGATGCATTTTCAACCGCCGACCTTAGCCATCAAGGTTCTTGAGTTCTAGGTTGGTGTGAACTCCGGCAAGCAAAGAAGGGAGAGAAGCCAATTGAAGTCGGAGCGAACGATCAAGGCCGAGTAAACACATAATGATATCTACCCACATAGATATCACGTATTTTAGATTCCGACAGCCCTCTATTGCGGCTTCACAGCGAGTCAACGGCTTGCAGGAATTCTCCCCCCCCCCCCTCCTCGTCCGTCATACGCAGCTTGCTAAGACTCGACTCGTTCGTTTATGATACATAGATAGGTGGAAAAACAGGCGCGCTGCGGCCGAGCACAGCGTACATCGTACCAAAAGGGCGCCGGGCCCTGGATGGTTATCCAAACGCGGGCCCTCGCTTGTTGTGCTGGTTCGAATCAACACTTCCTGTGAAAGCTCCGCAGAAATATGAGCACCTCCCGATACGCACAATTCCACATACGACCATACCGACTGGAGAACTCCGGATCCCGTCCGCTCTCCCATCGATAAACCAGTGAGGGCTGGACTAGTAGTTGGGTCGGTGACGACCAACGAATCCCCGGTGTTGTATGTTTTGGCTGTTTCTTTTTGCCTGTCATCACAGCTGATGATGGCGGTTATCTTGCGCTTTTCCAAGCGGTAACCTCGAACATTGAACCGTGAGAAGAGGCTAACGGAGGGGTCGCCCTCCGGAAACTACCCACGTCTCATCACTGTTATCGTTCGGAATCTCGTTCAACCGGCTCCGCAACGTTGGTCTGGATTTGCTTGTCAGCGCCAATATCAGATCGAGTCGAGGATTGGCTCGAAACATGCATTGTGGAACCCTAGACTCCAACAGCCAGCGGCTGGAGTCTCGTGGACAGCCTTTTTAGCCCCAGGAACCTGGTTTAGTTGCCTGCCGAGCTAGCGAAACACGCCATGAATCTCTTCAACGGTACCAGGTTACGTAACTTGACACAGCGAATCTGGGCGACACGCTGTCCTGCAGAGTAGGACTCATAAAATGAAAATCTGGTCAAATAAATATCAATGGCTCCTTTGCAACTAGGGAAAAGTTTCAGTGTCCAAAAATATTGAGAATTGTGACAGGAGAGCGTGTTGTTGTCTTCGTCCCAGATAGCCACTGACGTACATCGGGACTGTCGTCGGTTTCCCAGTTCCCTTCCCACGTGGGGCTAGTTACGCACTTCCAAGGAAGTCACAGGAGCCTCAACCCGACAAGGATTGGAGACTGCGCAGTCCCCCTTTGCCGCGAGGCTTACAGACAGCAACCATTACGCTTCCGACTCACCTCCGGATCCCCTCCTCTCGCCAAATCGCAGACAATCCGCGCACTCTGGAAAGGGGAGGGAGCAGCAGGAACCCATCGCCCGCCACCGACGAAGACGGCTTCGAGCTTGTCGCATACCCCAAAGAAGCGCCACATCGCGAGCGCGAGCGCAAATACCAGGAAAAGAGAGTCGCAAAGCGCCGCTGGCTTGAGGAGCAAGACGAAATGAAGTTCTCGCACAGTCTTCAGTTCAATGCTGTTCCAGATTGGAGCAGCCACTACATCGCGTACAGCAACCTCAAGAAGCTGTAAGCACCCCGCCATCCTGATCACTGATCCAATGGCTGACATTTCCTGGACAGAATCTACCAGCTCGAAAAGGCCATCCACCTCCCGGCTGGCGACGCCGAGTCGCGCCCTCTCATTCAGGATGACCCCGAAACTGTCTTTACTCGCGCCCTCGACGTCGAGTTGGAGAAGATCTCATCCTTCTACGTCGTGAAAGAGAAGGAGCTCCTCGACGAGGTACAACTGCTCCTGCACGATGTCGGCGACTTTGAGGCGGACCCGGAGAATCCCCATGAGCTGCAACCACCCACTCGGTCGGGCGAGGTGCCTCGCAGCGGACGACCCCGGAGTCATAGCACTCGTAGTCAGCGGTCCACGGACGACGGAATGGAGGACAGCGAGGACGAGGGTGATGAAACCACCGGACTCAACAAAAGGAGGAGGAGCTCCAGTTTCGGGCGGCGCAGGACTATTCCCAGCCACATGTTCGCGTCGACCGACATGACGGCCTCGACGGAACTGACGCGGTCCCTGCGGCGGTACAGCGTTACTTACGATGACTACGCAGAGCAGGCCGCCGCATTCTCGTCAGGAATCATGCTGAAGAAGCGCATCATCACGCTTTATGTCCAGCTCTGCGAGCTCAAGTCCTACATTCAGCTGAACAAGACGGGCTTTAGCAAGGTCCTAAAGAAGTTCGACAAGATTGTCGACCGCCAACTACGACCAAAATACATGGAGACGACGGTTGAGACGGCGTATCCGTTCCGAGAGGAGTCGGCCAAGACGTTGGAGGAGAACATCAACAAGATGGTGAAGGCCTACACGGCCATCATTACCAACGGCGACGAGGAGCTGGCGAAGCGGGATCTCAGGTCACATCTGCGAGAACACGTTGTATGGGAGCGGAATACCGTGTGGAGAGACCTCATTGGTCTCGAGAGGCGCGCCGAGGCCGCAAGCCTGGGACATACTCTGCTCGGAATCGACGGCGATCCGACCAAGACCCGACTGCAAGGCGATGAGGATCTCATTCTGCCGCTGAAGGAGATCTCGACACCCCTGGGTCGCATCACATGTCCACCATGGCTGGTCAGCACCACGATGCTGAACCTCATCGTCATCATCTCCATCTTTTTCGCCATGCTATTTATACCCATCATGGAGAAGCCCGAGCAACAAAACTGCCTGGCTCTGTTGGTGTTTGTCAGTCTCATGTGGGCGACGGAGGTGATCCCCCTGTTCGTCACATCTCTAATCATCCCTTTCCTTTGTGTTGTATTACGGGTGTTCCGCAACAAGGACGTGCCTCACGAGAGACTCGGGTCCAAAGATGCCACCGGCGTGGTCTTTTCGGCGATGTGGACGCCCGTAATCATGTTGCTGCTCGGTGGCTTCACTCTCGCGGCAGCGCTCTCCAAGTGCAGCATCGACAAACGCATTGCGACCTTTGTCCTTAGTAAGGCAGGAACCCAACCTAGGACGGTGCTTGTTGCCAACATGGCTGTGGCTGCGGTTGCGAGCATGTTGATCAGCAATGTGGCTGCCCCTGTGCTGTGCTTTGGTATCATCGAGGTCAGTGCCAACCCCTTTTTCCCCGCTACCCGCCCCAACTCACACCTTCAATAGCCGATGCTGCGCAACCTGCCCTCGGGCTCCAACATGTCCAAAGCCGTCATCATCGGCATTGCGCTCGCCTCCAACATCGGCGGGATGCTGTCCCCCATCGCCTCCCCCCAAAACGTGGTCGCCATCAGCATCATGGAACCCCCACCAACCTGGGGCCAGTGGTTCTTCATCGTCATCCCCGTCGGCGTCATCTCAATCTTCCTCATCTGGATCCTTCTCTTGGTCACCTTCAAGCCCGGCAAGGGCACCACCATCGTGCCCATCCGCCAGGTCCGCGACCCCTTCACTGGCCTTCAGTGGTTCGTCTCGGCCGTCACCGTCGCCACCATCGCCCTCTGGTGCGCCTCCCATCAGCTTGAGTCCACATTCGGTGACATGGGCGTAATCGCCATCATCCCCATTGTCCTTTTCTTTGGCGTCGGCATCCTCACCAAAGAAGACTTCAACAACTTCCCCTGGACCATCATCATCCTCGCCGCTGGCGGTCTCTCCCTCGGCAAGGCCGTCAACTCCTCCGGGCTGCTGCACACCGCAGCGGAAGCCATCACCGTCCGGGTCGAAGACTTCAGCTTGTATGGTATCCTGGTGGTCTTTTCCACTCTGATCTTGGTCATCGCCACCTTCATCAGCCACACCGTCGCCGCCTTGATCATCCTCCCGCTCGTCTTCGACGTCGGCAAGAGACTTCAGGGTGACGACCCGCATCCGAACCTGCTCGTCATGGCCGGAGTGCTCATGTGCAGTGCCGCAATGGGCCTGCCGACCAGCGGGTTTCCGAATATGAGTAAGTTGACCCTTTCGGTATCCGACACGGTTGAGAGCGGATCTAACTAACACGAAACAGCTGCCATCATGAAGGAAGATCCTACCGGTCAGCGTTACCTCAAAGTTAAGCACTTCATCAGCCGCGGTGTACCGAGCAGTATCCTCACGCTCGTGGTGGTTGTGACAGTCGGATATGGCGCCATGAGGATCACCGGGATGTAAGAGGAGAGAGGTCTCATAGACGGCGATACATGATTCACTTCGTAGCTGTTTCATTTTTTCCAGAAGCACATATATCCTGACAGAGAGGCTCGCGGGCGTTTTGAGCGGGTGTAAGGATGGGGCCAATCGATATCATCGAATTTCCTTCATATTTAGCGGGGGCATAGCAGGTTATATCCATCACAGAAGTAGAAACATGGCATTTCTGGCAAATCGGATCAAAGCATTCACAGATTTCATGTTTCTAGTTGGCAAGTTGATGGAGATGGCTAAAGCTTATTATCCTCGTCCATGTCGAGAAAACGAAGAGGCTGGAAACAAGCAATAAGAACTATAAAGTAGGTATCATCAAGATCATCCACCGTATGCTTTCACCCGAAAATATGCGTCGAGAAGTCCCTATCTGGTCCAGCCCGATGGAGCAGAAACCAGCATGTAGCGCCTTGGCATCGCATTCGGAAGAAGAGAAAATATGATTGGGGTATCATGAACATCCTTTACCGCCGATCGATGTTGAGGAGAAGGGGAAAAGCCCATCCAAGTCCACCATGGCTCCCGCCGCATGCCAAAACGAAGTGTCCCAGGTTCATTATGGCTGGAGACCAAGTCCAGCTGTAACATGCATTCCCGTCATCCTGCTGCCCTGATGAGCCCGTCCGTGATGTCGTGATATTCCGTCGTAGGGGGTATCCAAGTCGTTACCATGATCATTCCGCAAAGGGATATTAGAGGTGAGGTTGCGTAAAAGACGCGGGGGTCCGTCACCCTGCAGCAGTAACCTCCTTCGCCGGGACAGTTGAGTTCGGAGAGGTGGGCGAAACGGCCGTGGCGCCGTTTGCATGGCCAACATGACCGAGTGAGAAGACCTTCTGCAGACTCCGGCGGATAGCCTTGCCAGCGCCATCTGAGCCAGATCCCTTGTCTTTGTCCTTCTCCTTCTCCTCCTTATTACCACCTCCTAGAAATCCAACAAAGCTCAGTCGCCGCGACGATCCCGCAGTGGCCGTGCTCGCCTTGCGAGCGTGTTGTTCCCGCGCAGCAACGGCTTTACGGTGGCGCATGGCCGCTAGATCGGTGGCGGTAAGCACCGGAGCCACCATGGTAGGTCTCGGAGGCCATTCCCCGTCGCGCTTCCAGCCAACCACGCAAGCGCGGAGCATGTCGGCCAGATTTACCGGGCACGAGGGCTGTAGACTGTGGACAACGATTTTGTCATAGAGTGACGGGTAGATAGATGGCGTAACGGAGGCGCGCATAGGGTTTTGTGGCGGTAATAGCGGTGGGGGGATGGGAAGTAGCGTTTCAACGGCGTACAACTCATGGGCGGAGTCTTGAGATGACGTCCTCTTTGCGCCTGACCCTGTTGTATCTCTAGATAGCGAATTGCCGGAATCGTGATCCGATGGCGCAGTAGAAGCATCCGTCTGCTGTGATGTCCGCGTAGCAGTTGGCGACAATGGCGATGCGACGGTTGGGGGTGAACCAGAGCTAAAGCCGCCGTTGTGGGAAGCCGATGACTCGGATCGGTTATGCCGCCAAAACGAAAGACGCCGACCGGACGTTGGAGACATGGGGCTGGGTGGCTTCGGTTTTACTCGCGCGGTCTTTGCGCCTGTCCAGGCATTGCGACGAGCCTCAAAGCACGCCAACCCAGGGTTCCACGACGCCTCTTCCCGCACCGCTCTCCGCCGGCGCGCGCGCTTTTCGAGGATAGAGGAGGTCACGGCAGACCCAACGGAATCGGGGTTGTCGAATCGGAAAGGCGAGGCTGCTGCTCGCGGCTCGTCATCGGAGAGATCTGAGGTCCACTCAGCCCGGGGGCGGAAGTGAACAGGGTCCTCCGATATCGTGCTGTAAACCGATTCAGCGTCCGATTCCGAGTCCGCTTCCTCTCCAGGATCTCTTATGGCGCCATCCTCGCGGTCTCCAACTACCATGGCCGCAAGTGGTTGGCCTGCGTGGTCGTCCACCACTGGGGCTCCACTGGTTTCGACGCCAGGCTGGGGAGCAGCTGCAGGCGCGGCACCAGCAGCGGTGGGTTGCGCTGTCGGCGGCGGTGGCCATACAAAGTCCCAGTCGTTGCGAATTCTTTCGGTGAGGTAGCGCTTGACGGCATCCTTTTGCCTTGTCTTATCTTTGCTGACTAGATCGGCATCGAGATCTGGGGGCAGGGCGACGGCGTGGGGGTGTGCGTTCCGCAACTTGCTGAAGGGCGACCTCGGCGATCTGTATAGATCCGAGAAAATCATGTTTGGCAAAGTTGTATCTTGGTGAGAGGTGGACAGCTCAGGGTCGCCACGATCGGCCGCGTGCGCCTCCAGGGGGATGGGCCCTTTATAAGAGGGAGGTTGGCCTTCAAGGTCGTGGTGGTGGTTGTGCGGGGTCCTCTCAGCTAGAAGTGGTATGATGTCCTGCTGGCCGCCTGGAGCGAAGGAAGGCGCACATTAGCGATCTGCGCATTGACTGCAGCCAGCACAACTGACAAGGCCTTCACTTGCGGTGCCAGCCCCGCGGAGTTGGCGCTCTGATCTGCCAGCTCCGATTCTTGTGTGCAACGGGGCAGGAAGGGGGGTATTTTTAGACGGCTTTAACCCTCGGTGCAATCAACCGTTGGGTGAAGGCCTGAGGTGAATAAGAGACAGCACCAGCGCCCTTCGGCTGGGGACTCGATTGGAAGATGGGCTCTGGAACAAAGGAACGCAACAAACATACCGGAGCACTCGAGGCCTCGCTCATCAATGGCGGCTGGAGGCACCGCAGTCGGCGGTGCAGCAGGCCGGGAGGTCACCGTGACTTCATCCGAGTCGCAACAAGGCAGTTCGAGACCCTTTGCATCACGCCCACACAGGTCACCCAACGCAGCAGGGATCGGCAATGTCTTCTTGGACGGCGCGGATGTGCTTGGGGCTGCTGAGACCGCTAGCCCATGCATTTCGCGGCGGTCGGTCTGGTGCGCCATGCTCTTTACGGATGTGGTGGTATGGGGGCGGCAGGATCCGTTGCCACACCTCACACTGATCAAAAAGAGATCGCCCACCGTTTAACCGCACGCAAACGTCTGTCGATATCCGGTTTCGCCGTGTACCTGAACCAGGTCCGCTTCGAGCTGTCGGTGCTGCTGCTGTGACGGCCCGGGGAGAGGACGTGAGACACAGGTTCTGCTGGCAACTAGTGCAACCTTCAGAGGCGAGGGGTCAGATGGTAAAACCTGGAGCGCCGAGTGAGGGTTGAAAATTGAAGATGGGGCGAATTGATTGGGGTGGCGTTTGGGGTGCAGGCCGAGTGGGGAAGCTGAAGCTTGGTGGGGAGCCAGAACCACGCATGGCCCGCCGTGCCCGCCCACAGGGTGCTGCCATTCCTCAACCTTTGATGCATCGTCGCGTGATCTCGATGGCAGTAGACCGTCCAGGCCGCAGCTCCCAAGACTTTCCAAGAGCGCCCTGGCACCTGGAACCGATAATATCCAAGCCGGCCGTTCACAACTGACACGACAGATGCCAATCGAACGCCTCAGGCGCTCCAACAGCCGCCTCTCTGCAACCCAACCGTTTGCTAACGCTTAACACGCTATACCACTTCAGCTATAACCTCACATGCTCGCCGCATAGCAAAAGTGGCCTGCGGTGCGCGCCCCCTCCAATTTCCTGCTCGGTCCCACCGTGCCGTGTTCGGTGCCGGTGAGTGACAGGAGACACGGCGGTGGTCGACATGCGCACGGAGGTATCCGGTGCGTTGCGAATCGCTTCCACAGATGGATGATGACCTCTCCCGCCTATACATTACGCCATCACCGCCGGTACGAGAAGAGGCGGAATTAGAATCTGTGTGATGTGCATTGTTGGACCAGCCCCTCCCGCTGCTCCCCCCACCCCCGCACTTTGGCGGTGAGCCGCCCCCTACCGAACCGATTCAAAGATGGGAGACAGGGTTCAGCGGATTGGCGTCACGAAAGCATAGCGCCTCGACTTCGGATGAGTCTAACCGTCGAAGTTGTTGTTGGGTTGGGAATCGAGTATTGACAATGCAAAGAGTTGATTGTTATTAGGCAATGACAACAGTTGGGCGCGTTTTCAGCGTCAACTGAGCATAGTAGTGTCTGGCAGTCGGAGCTTTCCGCCGGTAATCACGCCAGAGTACCTGTGCACCCTCAGTCAGCCTACCTTCCGTTGTTGGATATCTCACCACCACTTCGAGGAGCCCTCAGAGGATCTCGCCCATCAAGTTCTATCCTGTGAGATGAATGACTGGAGGAACTGCCAGTTTGAGGTGGTACGGTCGCCGGGGCTAATCTTGAGTGCCGCCCGAACCAGCTTATTTCATTCGCTTTATCCGTACATCAATATTGCAAGTCAATGAGGTACGAGATCTATGGACCCGCGGCCTCCTCGCCACCCCCCTATACAGGTTCCGCGTACCTCGTCGTCGACGCAGGAAAGCTCCTTGTGCTCAACAACACGCCCTTCACCCTCCTGATATTCTCCTTCGCCTTCTTGATCTCATCATCGGGCTCGTTGCGGTTTGCACTGCCGTACATGGAGAAACCGGTGCCGTACTCCAATCCTGCCGTGCTCAGTTGGTCCAGTTCGTCGCGAAACACATCCAACAGGGACTTGACATCGCCGAGGTCCTCCGTTTGCCCTATTAGCCCATCGCTCACAGCCTTGACTGATGCCACGAGCTCCGTCAACCGCCGCGCTTGTCGATGACTTGCTGGCTCTGGCGGCGACTCCTCGTAGTCTGATCCGGCGGGGCTCGAGGGTAGCGAGGTCTGGACGCCGATGTCGCGATGATATAGCTCATGCGGATCCTCGTAACTACTTTTCGCATCATCTTCATCGTGAGAATTGTCTGTGTGGGACGGTGCTGTCTTGACAGATGGGGGTATCTCGGATACAACGCCCTTGAGTTTCTCAACGAGCTTGGTTAGGCTGTCCTTGGCTGTCTCGTGCAAGGAGATGCGCGCCTCGGTCTGGGACTGCACCATTGGCTCGACCACAAACTTGCTTGTGCCGTAGAGGAGGGTGGAGAAGCCGCCGAAGGCATAGAGGGTGTTGAGGAAGCCGTTCATAGTCATCAGGGGTGGTGGCCGGACGGGTTTGGTGAGAAATTCGGGGTAGGTGATGATGAGCGGTCGGTCTTCTTTCTTTTCTACTGTTTGGGTGCTTATGGTTTCTGATGATGATGGTGGTGGTGATGATGATGATGGGGGCTCGGGTTGCGATACTGCTGCTCGGTCTTGCCCCTGCAAGTAACACATGAGACTGGGTTCTGTTGCGATGAGGAGTTGTAAACGACTTACCACAACAGGCGGCTCGGTTTGTGGATCTTGCGATACATCTTTGAGAAGCTCCTCTACATCGCTCTCTGATAGCCCTTTGCTCCGTAGAAACTCGATTTTGCGCTCGGGGGTCTGCTTCTGCACCTCGGGATCCTCGAGGAACCGGCGCGCTTGTTCCACTGTTGCTGTGCTCGGCTCGGTCGCTGCGTCGGGTTCTGGCTGCGCAGCCTTTTGCCAGGCCGGCGCATCGCCCTGGAGTTTATCTTCTGCGTCGCCCATTATGGCATGGCATAATCGAGCCCCGATGTGTATGATGTTGTGAGGATGCGCTTCACGGAGGCACGGAGGGAATGACGAAACCGCGAGCCTAAAAGTGCCGAGGTAAGTTGCGCGCCGGAGCCTGTCAGAATAACCAGCCGAATGTTATCCTCCCCGCTTTCAGCCCCTGTGTCTGGGGAGCGGAGCTGTGGCGCCCGGGCCCCACCTGCCCGAAGACCGGCTCACCGTGGATTCCAGGTCGGTGATCGAAACAGTCTTATTGACGGTGATGGTGAATGAGTTTTCCGATGCATTGAATCAAGCGATGCATGTAGAGCCGTTTCAGCTGCCCAGGTCGACATAACTGTCTGCTACATACTTACCCACTGGCGACTACTTGCTGTGAATACTTCCGCGGAAGGTGCAACAGGTTTCATCCACCCCTTCCGTCTCGCGACTCAACAAGACACCACCTCCAGATCTCGCGACCTGTGGCTCAACGGTACAGACACAAACATCAAGCACGGCCATTTGGCGAGAGAGGCTTGATTCAGCCAACCGATCCCTCGGGAAGCCGCCACAAGCGGGACGCAGTATCCCTCGACTTGTCCCTGTGGAGATCTTCACGGCGGCACAGCCAAGAGCCTATCTCGCGTCGGGTTCTAGATGTAAGTCGCATTTTTCACATTCAGGACCGCATCTCACCCCATTCAAGAACTGGCGCCGCAGAGTTGCAGGCGACTAGCTAGTTCGGTTGCGCGGTGCCGGGCGGTGATATCCGCCGGTGCATCGACGGCGGCGATGCAGCAGGAAAAAGTAATGCGGACGAGGAAAATGCAGTCGGCGTCGACAGCCTCCCAGAAGCGAGGCGAGGCGCAATATCGTTTCTTTGTGAAACCAGCGTGGCAGCGACAGTTGGTCGAAAAAAAAGCCAAGCAGCGCGTGGTTGGAGGGCGCTCCAGGTTCAGGTTCCTGTTTGCTCGCCGTCGACCGTGAAGTTGACGGGTCGAATGACGCTCGCCAATCCAACCCGCCATTGGTTTCTTGACGGCAGATCAGAAATCTGGAGCGCGGAGAGGAGCTTATATGGGAGAGGAAGCACGCACTTGCCTGCTGTGGATGGAGGCTCGAGAGTTTGGCGGTGCTTTCTCCAGCTGATGTCAACGCAGCCAAGTGGCTTCCTTCCCCATTCCAGAAGCATCCCATCTCCCCATCCACTGATCTTACGCTTTTGCCTCGCCTCCGCGTCAAAACTTATTTGAGCAACGTGCCCTCCGCTGCAAACGCGGACGCGCGCGAAACCTGCCCAAAACCAACCACAATCAACCCTCCATCATTCAGCCATCTCCAACTCATCCCCATCACCCCGCCCCGCCAATCCAACAAACGCACCAGCACCAGCAGCAACGCCATCGCTGGTGTGCGCCCGCCCGTCCACCTGCGAATCTCAGCACAGCACACACATCAGCTCCCCGCTCCCAAGAAAGCCACCTTCCACACCGTCCCTTGCCAAGCCCATCGATAACTGCTGCCCCATCCTTCACCTCATATCTCACCCTACCCTGACACTCTCACCCTCATCTTCATCACTCACGGCACAAACACGCCACCATGTCATCCCGGCCGCGTCGCTCGGCCGCCCAGCGCGCCACGGTAGCAATAACTGACATGGCCGACAGAGACAACGAGCGCATCATGTCGTCTCGCGCGCGCCGCTCAGGGGGCGCTGCTCCTGTGTCCCGGGGGCCTCCCTCCTCGCCCGGCAGCAGCCCCGCTGACGAGTCGGCCGGCGGTCAGCCCGGCCACTTGACTGTCAAGGTGCCATCAAACAAGCTGCGCCAAGCCACCGGTGGGAACAAGCGCGCTTCGACTGGTAGCACGACGAGGGGCCCGTATGGGCGGGGGAGCGGTAGTGCTGCGGCAGGGACGAGGACGAGGGGGACAAAGAAGAGCTACGTTGTAGAGAGCGAGAGCGACGAGGAGGAGGAAGAGGAAGAAGAAGAGGAAGAGGAGGATGAAGAAGAGGAAGAAGAGGACGAGATCGAGGTGGGCAACCGAGCTGGTCTGGCAGAGGTGGAAGACGAGGAGGATGAGGATGAAGATGCGGAGGGTGAGGAAGTCGATCAGATGGATATCGATGCAGAGGGGGAAGATGACGACGCGGATGGGGATGTTGATATGGATATTCCGCCGCAGCAACCGCCCCCGGCGATTACCATCTCGAGACCGACGAAAGGGGCGGCGGGCCCTGTGAGTAAGGGGAAGGGGGTCGCTGTTCCGAAGCCCGCGGCTAAGGCGCCGGTTGTTGACGACGATGACGACGATGAGCTGAGCGAGCTGGAGAGCGAGCCCGAAGAGGTGGAGGGGGTCATTGGCGATGAGGACGCAGACGGGGAGGACGAGGAAATGGATGATATGGACGCTGAGGGCGAGGAGATCGAAGTTGCCGATGAGGATGCCGAGGGTGAGGATGACGATGAGCTCGACAGCGAAGACGGGAGTCGCGCGGGCACGCCGGACCTGACTAAGCTCACTGCTCGGCAGAGAGCGAAGCTTGGCGAGGCATCTCATGAGTATCTCAAGCTCTCTGATGGTGGGTCTCGGTCCCTGTTCTGGGCGGTTGCTTGGTGCTGACAAGATACACAGAGGTCCAAGCCAAGAAAGTCTTCACGGCTGAAGAGCTGTCCATGAGACGCGCCGAGATGGCCCGTCGCCGACGAAATCTCAGCGAGAAGCGCAATGAGGAGGTCAAGGTAAGTCTCACACGCAGTCAACTTTGAAGTAAACCAGCCCTAACATGCCACTAGATGGAAACAATCAACAAGCTCCTCAAGAAGCAAGCCCCCAAGACAAACCGCCGTAACGCAGCCGGTTATGACACGCCCGACTCAGAACACCAACGAGCCGACCCCTTGTTTGTTCGCTGGGTCAGCACCAAGGATGGAAACCGCATCGGTGTCCCTGACGAAATGGTCATTTCACCTGCTGGCCGCGCCTTTCTAGGAGGGGGTGGTCTGCCCCGGGGGAAGATGGTCGAGGAGGTCTCGTGAGTGCGAGGTGGATTGGAGAAGTTGTATTCTAGCTGGTAGATGGCGAACTTTGGCCGGGCCTTGTCTCTTGGGCAGGAAAAGGCGATTGTTCTTGGTTCATGGGCGGCCAACAAAACACTTGGGGTCGTATCTTTGTTTGGGGCGTAGTTGTTGACCTATAGATTTTGGCAGGATCTGGAAAACAGAACCGTTTAGCGATGATCATTAGATACTTTCCCGGTATATCACGTTTGTTTGCCAGCGTATTTTTGAGATTGGTGCGATGGTTTAGGGTCGTCTTGAGGTAATGTGGGATATCCTGACTTCGGAGGTTCGGGTGCGGTTGAGGTGTCCGCAGAGTCGTCTTGGTCTTCGAACAGAAGTGTAGGGATTCAAGTCTTCCGCAGTGGGGGATATCTCGAGAAGAAGCCGGGTGGTAGCTTCGTTTGAGATTCGTTTGGGATCTAATAGGACGGTGCCATGTGCTCATGGGGGTTCTACATTGCATATTTTTTCTAGATATATCTACCCGTACAAAACAACACTCTGCCTCATTAAGATCTTGGACATGTCCTTCAGCTTGGAGGGATTCCCTGGTACTCCAGATTGGATTAACTGAGCCCGGTGTAGGGCCTAGGTCTAGGATCCTGATGTTTGAATGCTGGGACCGTGCCGGTTAGTAGATTAGATGGGGGTGAGAGGGAGGGCGATGGGTCAAATGTTCAATGGAGAATGAGGTCGGACGTCCGAGATTCAGGAGGACTTTGTTGAGGTTTCCTTTACGTATGAAGCTGCGTTTCTTATATGATGATGTATTTACTTGCATAATTCCCCCCCCTTTTTTTTCACAGACGCCGTGTTCTGCATCTTCATCCCTTTTACGCGAGAGCTGCGTCTGGATGACCCACATGCGGCTGACTGAGTTGGAACGTCCCCGAACATGCTCCTTCTCATCGTCGCGACGACGAGCCGTTTGGTCGGTGGGTCGGGCAGAGCCTTGACCGCCACCAAAATCTATCACGACGCCACAACAGAGACACTGCGCGCACAATGAGGGCGGGGAAGAGTGCCCTGATGGGGCGTGGCGCTTTTCTTGTATATGTAAGTTGCAAAATATCATCATCGGCGCCACAGGAGAGGCGCGGGCGGAGGCGCTGGTAGAGGAGTCCTGACTGATCTCCTGCTTCGCTGTGCGGGCACGAAGAACTCAAGACGGCTTGCTTGCTTAAGGTACTTACTTGATGGCTCAGCTTTGCCCGCCTACGAAGCCGTACATTACTGTTGTATTTTTCCAGGAATCGATACCCAGGATATCGGCAGCGTGTGAGAATGCCGTCTGCACAAGAGCGTAGCAGGCGTGCCGGCTGGTATCTGTGGGTCCAGAATCATAAGGCAACCGTTGCGAAACAGTTGCTCCTACGTCACTTGGGAAAAACTGGGGTTCTTCCTGTCGTGGTGGGGCTTGTGACTGTTGCTTCTCGGGCGTGCTCTTTGGCCAGCTGGCGACTTTTTTCGAGAATCACCTGTGAGGAAAAAGGTAAAGAGGCAATGTACCACGCTAGGTAATGCAAGCCGAAAGCTAACCGTATATCGTATTTGCGCCCTGTGCGCACTGAGCA
Source organism: Podospora aff. communis PSN243 (assembly GCA_033296975.1). Taxonomy (NCBI): domain Eukaryota; kingdom Fungi; phylum Ascomycota; class Sordariomycetes; order Sordariales; family Podosporaceae; genus Podospora; species Podospora aff. communis PSN243. The sequence goes on along the minus strand of MU865915.1, from coordinate 619,029 downwards.
AGAGTAGAACAGACCTACGATTGACCAGGGGGCTCTTGTGTTCCGTATGCCGTATGATACTTTGACACCCACTGAACCGACGGCAAGCTCGACAATCTGGCCCTTCACACCCTGGCTGTGGAGAAAGAGGCTTGCTCGGATTGGGGTGAATCAGCCACACTGTAAGCCTCTCTACCGTTCGGAGTGCCTGTTCGGGAGTGGTGTGGATTTCCGACCGGAATGATGGGAAGCATTGCGGAGAGTGAGGGGCGTGTGTGTGCGAGGGGGGTGAGACTTGTGAGGGCGTGCGGACTGTACTGGCACATGGGCTGGCTTCGTGCGCTTCAAGTCGGGGCCAAAGGCGAAGGTAGAAGATGGGCGTACCTTACTGGCCCGAGTTCAATGCGAATCGCTTCAATGGCAACAATCCTGGCCAGCCTTTGTTTTGCTGGCCAGATTGTGTTAGGTAGGTAGGTACACTCATGAGCATGGCCGAGAAACCGTTGGGCAACCGTCGCGACCACCACAACGGCTGAAGAACGGAAAGAGCCTCATATCCTGCCCCATATAGTCCCCACCTCAGACGTACGGGCTCACTTATCAATCTTGATCTGGATATGGCTTCAGGGTAGATTAACCTCGAAATCGCCCCTGTTCCTGGCGCAATCGCGTGCAGCGTCAACAGCCTTAGATACGAACTGCTGCGTCGGCGTCATGGCGTCGAGTCATTGGTATATCATCATTCCTTCTTTTGCGCACTGGCAGTTGTTTGCCCTGGGCGGTGCTGTGGGTGGTCCACAACGATATGGCTCGCGGCGGCGCCTCAAAACAAAATGGAAGTATCGCCGCGAGAAGGCGGCACGCCATTCATCCGCGCAGGACACTTTGGCGTCATAGAAACCCCATCAGAGGGAAATTGGTGACCTTTTTGTAAAATGCGAACCTGGTCGCAATGGTTGCGAGTCTTGGGCGTTGCACAATCCGCAGCTGTCGCGGGCACGGCGGTCTTTGTTGATATCGGCATCGCGGGAATAGGGGCAGCCACATAACCGAAAAACCCTCGACGCCCAAAACTTAAAAAAAAGTCAAGCAAAAGCAAAACGGCCGAAAAAGCCACCAGAGCGCACCGGAGTTCTTTCGGCAAGTCAAGGCCGATGGCATCCGGTCTTCAAGACACACCGGCGACGTCAATTCTTCCCAAGAAGTCACCTTGATTTCTCGATCTAGGGCCCAGACAATACCTTGGCCCTTTTTCCCAGTCACCCAACTGCTTTGCCGTAAGACCTATTCTGTTATTTTGCGTCGCCTCACCTGCTCGAGCCTCCCGCGATACTGTAAGTCCAGTCACTGCCCTTGATAGGTATTCAGGTTCGCCCTGGTAGGAGTTGTTGATTTGGTATTTCTGGCGATGGTACCTATGTTGGTCCTCCTCGTCGTCGGTGATATCGTCGGCATTAGAGGCCTCGCTATTGTCATCATCTCTGCGTTGGCGCTCTTGTCTGAATTTTGCCGTGAACCAGCGCGTCATCAGTCATGTCGTTGGCTCGGCATCGGATATTCCGTGTTTTGATCTCTCCATCTGTGCCCTCAGTATTGCGGTCCTTTATCGACATGGACAGGCGCCGAACACTGTGCTGGCACCCAAACTCCGACTCGGCTTTTGCCAACCTCCCCAGGGCGCGACGAATTCTAACTCTTCTTCCTCGCAGCCAGCAACATCACATCTCGCGCGCCCTCTTGGAACGACCAAAGAGCTGCTCTCGTAAGTGTACACCCCTTGAGATTCCTCTCCCTTTGGCTCCGTTCAAACCGTAATCCCTACCTCTCCACCCCGGGGGTGGGGGGGGGGGCGGGGGGGGCGGGGGGGGCGGGGGGGGGGGTGGGGGCGCGGC
>MU865915.1:572397-617148 GCA_033296975.1 Podospora aff. communis PSN243 | reverse complement strand
CCGCCCCCCCCCCCCCCCCCCCAGCAACCTCAGGCTTTTGCCCATCCCCCCCTCCCGGCACGCCAAGACCACTGCCTTTGCCGTTGGTGTAAGCTGGCCCGGGCTGAGTTTGAGTTTTGTCGAGTGGGCTTCGATGTTGAACGCTGTTCGCTGTTCGCTTCAGGCTTTCTACGCCCTGCCCATTCACCCGTGACTGGCCTGCCATCTCCACCTAGCATCGTGACCACGACCCATCCCGCTACGCCCTACCTAGCTTTCTTCCTTCATCGACCAGCACCCTCCCACTTTTTTTCCCCCCAGACCACAACTCTCTGACCACTGGAAAGCACCCTTCATCTCGATGACGACCTTGCAACAGCAAGGCGCACATGCTTCTCAACAGTAATCTTGACTGCTCCCACTTGGTAAGTCAACTTGTTTTCTTCTTCTTTGCCGCTCACCTCGCAGCGTCAACTCTGACGCTCTCTTCTGCTCAGTCAACAATTGTTACCTCTCTCTCTCCGACAACCCGAGCTGGAACAAGCAACCTCGAGTGAATTGGGCAGAACCCAATCCTCACAATACGGCAACACCTCGCTGATCTTTTTTTGGTAAGTCGATTGATTTTTTCTCTGCCTCAAATCAATCACCGATCGCTATTTTTTCATCTGCGAAACCCATTTGATTTTCTTGCCTCGCCCACCTCGCAGCCCAACCATTCTGACGCTCCATTCTCAGTTGCTTCGCCATCTCTCTTCGTCGTCGAGTCGGCTTTGGTCATCAAGTTCGCTCTCGACTTCTGTATAACCCGGTAACTTGAAAGTACCAAGTTCCAGAATAGCAGAGCTGCTCTTAATCTTCGAAAGTTGATTTCAATCCGCGCAACCCAACTCGCCAATACTGATTTTATTCAGTCGCTCTCGCCTCGATTTATCGACCCCCCCGGCAGAGCCGAACCTTGGAGTAGCGACGCTGTTCGCCCGATTCGTAAGTTCAATCTCAACGTCTGCCTCTCAATTGACCGCGCCCGTCCTAACTTGCCTTCCTTCCAGGACCGTCCTGTCTTTCGTCCCAGTGCCACCAGCACTAGAAATCTGCAGCGATGGATTTCAGCCTGGACACCGACAACTTCTCGGAAGGGCTCGACCTTCCTTCTTTGTTCGATGAACAATTCATCGAGACGGTAGAAGCGCGAGCTTATTGCGAGCGCCGCGATTCCGACCGTGACTCGGACACGCAGGGTCTCTTTGGGGATTTGGATGTTGGTGTCGAGGTCGCCAACTCGGTTGACAACAGTCCGGTCAACCACTTGAATGCCACCCAGAAAGACTGGCTCAGGGCCATGGAACAAGAAATGGAACAGGAACTTCTTGCAGTCACCTCCACCGGCGAGGTTCCCCTGCCCCAGGGTGAAGCTACCCAACCCCAGGGTGAACCCTCCCAATCCCAGGCTGAATTTGCAGCCCAGAAGCAGAGGATTGCCGAGGAGCAGGCAGCGGCCGAGCGCCAGAACGACGACTCGGAACTTGAAATGATACGCCTCATCCGTCTAGAGTTGGCCAAAGATGCCACCGAAGTCTCTCAGGTCGATAGTGGTTCTAATATCAACATTGTGTATGGGGGCCCCTTCGAGATGGAACCGGTCGGATCCAGCTTCGTCTCCCCCGTGGACCTCACGCGGGACGACCATGGCACTCGTACTCAGCCCATGGTGCCCCACGTGACATCACAGGCGCCTGCTAGGATTCCGGCCCCACAGAAGAACAAGAGAAAGACCGCCGAGTCTAGTGGAGAGGGCGCACAGCAGCCCCGGAAGCGGGCCCGGGCTGCTGCGACACACATGGCGTCGGCCACCCCGCCGGAGACAATCACGGCGGACGCCGCCCTTTACACCATCAAGCAGGCAGCAGAGTTGGGCATAACCGCCGCCTACCTCTGGCTGAGGGACGAGGGCATTCAGGCCCAAACTATCCTTGGGCAGCCGCTGGCCGCCAAAGTTGACAGCCCCGAGGCCTTCCCCGACCAAAAATACGCGAAACTCGAGGTCCACAGCCAGACTGTGGCGAAAAAGCCGGTCAACATATACGAGGCGTTCGAGTTCGGCAGCCTGGGCTGGCTGTTGCGGGTGAGCGATGAGGCCAACATCGAAGGGACCATGTTGGGTCTGAAATTGAGGGATAAGATTGGTTACTATAGCCAATCGCGTATGCGCACGCTTATAGCTGGGGCCAAAAAAATCCTCATGGACATGTTCAAGGTTGAGGTCTCTGCAAAGCTGAACAGAGCTCTTTCGACAGTCACCGGAGGCGTTCCGCAAACCGGCGGAGTCCAACCCCCGGTCAGGAACATGCCACCAAACGGCTATTCGGCGCCTGGCCAGAGCAGGGTGTCGCGCACCTCAGTGGCAACCATGCCTCAGCAAACCCCCAAGATGCATCTGCAACCCCGTCAGATGGCCCAGCCAAGTTTTGCAATGCCTCCGGAAAATTTCGCGGTGCCTCGCCAAAATTTTGCGGTGCCGCAGGAGAACGGCTATATGCCTTTGGAGAAGGCCTCTACCCCCCAGCGCATGGCGACTTCAGGCCAGCAGATGACTGGTTCCACGCCCCAGAGCAGCCAAGTTGCGTCTCTTCCGGCTCTGGCAATGCCCCAGCATCGCCAACCCACGCATAGTCCGACCCCGGCGGCCCGCCAGCAACGCACGTTGATGAGGGCTCCGCATCACCCAGCGATGGCTAACCACCGTCCCCTGACCCCTGCCCACCACTCGGGTATGTCTGTCCAGCACACAGGGCCAGTTTATCCCCAGATGTACAGAAACACCGGCATGGCTGGTAACAGTACCACACCACCGAACCCCGCGACACAGGGCCTTATCGGTTAGGTCCCGACAGTCCAGATGCCACAGCCTCAGAGTGGCGCCGGCCCTGCTACCGAGACAGCTGAGGGATTCGAGGGGATCGGAAACAACAAGGGCAAGCCCAGGGTTTCCTATCGGTACGACGACGAGAAGTTCTGGATCGTTCTCAGCATTGAGGGCGTGTTGGTGGCGCATTGTATGGGCCCCGGCGGGAAGCACCAGACGGCTCATCTGGACAGGTTCGAAGCGTTCGTTCAGGACCAGAACCACCCTCTCCTGGCTGGCTTCCCTGGAACATTTCCGACTGGCTTTGAGTACAAGCTGGATACTTCGTTTCAGGACAACTTTGGCGTTTTGGTTGCGATGGCGGCGCTCGGGCGGTTTTCGCACGCGTCGCAATAGGTTTCGTTTGGGAGGAGCTTTCGGGAATGGATATTGTTGCTTGGAGCAAGGAGCGAAGTCGTTTGCTTTTGACATTCGAGCGATGTGAAGGATGGGTAACAGGTTTCTACACCATCATACCGGAATAGCGATTTGGCTTGGTTTTGCGAAAAGAATACCATGATGGGTTTCTGGGCATGGAGTTTAGGGAGCATTGTTGCGAAGAGGATAAGGATAGATCCTCGAGACTTCTGGGAGCCAACGAGCTCATGAACTGGCGAAGGGAACGGGAAGGTAGTACAATAGTCAAACAAAGACGTTGTGCAATGGATGGCTCTTTCGCTTTGTGACGTGGATGTTGTCGAGTTTTATTGCTCGCTGAATAAGGGAATCCTCGAGGAAGGAACGACCCATTGTGAATGCCCCAACAACCTATTTGTGAATATCCTGAAAAATTCAATGTGTAACAGGGGAAGAGAGTTTTTGGACGAACTCTCACCGCTTATTTCAAGGGCGAGACTTGCATCTGAATGTCTGGATACTTCAGCTTAAAGCTGGAACCTGGAAAGTGTTGTGCCACGGATTCACCTTCCACGTGGGCTTCCAGTGTTGAGAAGCGCAATAGGACGGAAATGCACACAAATGCCGAAAAGGCCATGTGAAGGGTCAAGGTGGTTCAAATTACCTACTATAGTACCGTGAGATCGATCATACAGGCCCGTCTGAGCGCTGTCAGTCCGGACGACATCACGGACTGCGCACTCGCATTGGTGACCACACCAGGTGACTGGAGCACAAGCTCTGATTCCAACATAGATGTGATCCGAGATACAGGAAAATCACTCAATCTGACCCATCATAATTCCAAAGCGACACAAACGCGGGGCGGACAGAGAAATGGGACGCATGCTCGTTACTCTCGCCCTGGACACCACGACATTTGGTGCTGACGAGGCAAGCTCAGGTACCCCTCAGGCTCGGGCAGCTCTCTGCACAGCTCGGCAGAAACAAAAACCTTATTTCCACGCAGAACTTCGAAGATGAAGGAAGCAAACATGGCAAAAGCTAAGGTAAACCCTGGACAGCTCGCTGAAGCTTGGGCCGAGGCGGGAGATGCAGAGACTTCAACCATCTCCCCGCCGAGGAATTGCGCCCACTGAACAAAAGGTATCAAAAGACGGCCATCGCACACGCCAGAAAAAGGAAAAAAGAGAAACATTAAACCAGAAAACAGATGCGAGCGCAATCGAAAGAGTTGAGAGAGGGGAAACAAACATGAGGGGGGAACATCGAGGTTCAAGGTCGTCACGGGTTGCGGCGATGGAGCTGAGCTTAGCTTGGGGTTCAAGGATGGTTTGGGGAAGCTCCATCCCTGCGGCTGGATTGTCCAGGATGTTCGGGCGGTGTGGATGGGCATAAACGCCCAGCTTAGGCCCGATCAGACTGTCCGATCGGTGGCTGACAGGGGGAAGGCCGGTCTGACAACCGATCACGGTCCTTAACATTCTTGGGTGAGCGATAGTTGTTTGTTTGCCCACCGGGGCAGCCACAGTTATGTACGATCCGAATATCTTCACGAGGTGAATCCTAATTCTACTTGTTTGGAAGCTATCTGATGGGTCCTGCCCAGCCAAGACGCCCCAGCTCGGTATGAGCTCGGGACTTGGAACGAAAACCGACCGGCGGCTTACGACTGTCGTTGATGGCTAGGCCGAGTTTACCGTGGGACTCGTCGCAGCTCTTACCGCATCAGCCCCTCCATTGCCGGGCACACGGCTCTTGTGAGCTGTGACTGTTCCGGAGGAGAAACACGGGCGTTATTCAGCTGCTGGACACCTCATAGGCTACCAGCTGGCGAGACGCCGCGGCGCGCTCCCGTCGAAATGCGCGCTTTCGCAGTCCGAGTCCCAAAAAAGGCATGGGCGATTAACAAAGCAGCAAGCAGCAAGCAACATCTATTTTCCACTTCGTGTTGAGCTTAAAAGCCGCCTCTGGTTGCATAATCAAGGCTGTGGCGAGGGGCGATACCCGATATCTGCAGCTATCGAGATACTTTGCTGCTAGCACTACGCCATCCCGCAGCCTTCCCTCACCTCGTATGAGCCCCGCATCGGCGAGAGCGGCATCCCAACCAAAAGATGAGCAGGCGTCCCTCCGAAAGTCGCGCACTATCAGGCAGGAGCAACAGAGCTCTGCGGGCGCGCGCCCCACCGTGGTTGCCAAGCGACTGTGGTGATGCAACCGCTTCGAGACATGAAAAAAGCACCCCACCATCAGGCTGTTCAACCATTTTTATGTCGCTCATGCCACACCACTTCCCTCTTCGTCCATCTCCCATTGACAACTTCATTGCAAGATTCCAGAGCTGATTCGTGTCGTTCGATTCGGGTTTTCCTGCCCTCACCAACAAGAAACCTTTCCCCAAGATCCAAGGACCGCGTCTCGCGTCAAGTAAGTGACTGGGAAGCTCCCAAAGAACCCCGCACCTCCCTCACCCCTCCTTGATCTCCTGCGTCGGACCTTCTCGACCTACCCCCCCCAACCAATTAATTCGGCGCTCCCAAGCACTCCCATTCCTGAGGCTTTAAAAACCTTTCCCTCCGACCTGGGTCCAGATCTTGTCTTCCTGTTCTTCATTCCCATCATCCATCCTCTTCTACCCCACCACCGTCGCCTACTCTCCCTCCGAGCTTACGAACAGCCTCGTCCTCGTCGCCCCTTCTACTGACACCGTTTGCCCGTCTCCCACAGAAAAGATGACTATCAAGGTCGGCATCAATGGCTTCGGCCGTATCGGCCGTATCGTGTTCCGCAACGCGATTGAGCACCCCGATGTCGAGGTTGTTGCTGTCAACGACCCCTTCATTGAGCCCAAGTACGCTGTAAGTTTTCTCCCCTGGGCAGAACAAAGGCTGTGCCACTTTTCAGCATCGCCCTCAGACAGCTGACCGCTTTCCTTCCCCAGGAGTACATGCTCAAGTACGACTCTACCCACGGAAACTTCAATGGCACCATCTCCGTTGAGGGCAGCGACCTGAAGGTCAACGGCAAGACCGTCAAGTTCTACACCGAGCGTGACCCCGCTGCCATCCCATGGAAGGACACCGGCGCCGAGTACATTGTCGAGTCTACTGGAGTCTTCACCACCAAGGAGAAGGCCGGTGCTCACTTGAAGGGTGGTGCCAAGCGCGTCATCATCTCCGCCCCCTCGGCGGATGCCCCTATGTACGTTATGGGTGTCAACGAGAAGAGCTACGATGGCAGCTCCGATGTCATCTCCAACGCTTCTTGCACCACCAACTGCCTGGCTCCCCTCGCCAAGGTCATCCACGACAAGTACGGCATCGTTGAGGGCCTGATGACCACTGTCCACTCTTACACTGCCACCCAGAAGACCGTCGATGGTCCCTCCGCCAAGGACTGGCGAGGTGGCCGTGGTGCTGCTCAGAACATCATCCCCAGCAGCACCGGTGCCGCCAAGGCCGTTGGCAAGGTTATCCCTTCGCTCAATGGCAAGCTCACTGGCATGTCCATGCGTGTCCCCACCTCCAACGTCTCGGTTGTCGACTTGACCGTCCGCCTCGAGAAGGGTGCCACCTACGATGACATCAAGGCCACCATCAAGCAGGCCGCCGAGGGTGACCTCAAGGGTAAGTTTCGGCCTCACATTGTGCTTGGCAGGCAGATACTGACAGGATGGATAGGCATTCTCGCCTACACCGAGGACGAGATCGTCTCCAGCGACCTCAACGGCAACCCCAACTCGTCGATCTTCGACGCCAAGGCCGGCATTGCTCTCAACGACAAGTTCGTCAAGCTTGTCAGCTGGTACGACAATGAGTGGGGTTACAGCCGTCGTGTGCTCGACCTCATCTCGTACGTTGCCAAGGTTGATGGCTCGAAGTAACCTGGTTGCGTTTACGCACGGCTTTGATGACAAACAGGCTCTCCTCGCTCCTTTGACAAATTAAGGATGGGAAAGGAGTTGGGGCTTAGAATCATCAGTAGTACAAAATACCGTAAAAGTCGTTTAAGGAATTGAACACTGCGTCAAACCACTTTTGCCTGACTGAATTCTTGTGAAGTACAAGTTGTAGTGGCCCACACATCCGCCTGCACTGCAATGCAAAATTGGATGGCTTGTTATGTACAATGGTGAAGGATAATAGCGTCTCCGGTATATTCTATTACTACAGGCCAAGTCCTATCGAGGCTCTCAAAACCCGAAGCTGTCCAGCAAAGAGTTTGAGTCGGGCTCCTCGAACACGGTAGGCGGCGGCTTTGGCTTGAGACCACCCGACTTCATCTCCGATGGCATCTGTTGCAATACTGGCGATACCGGCAAATCCGCAATGACCAGAGAGTCCCTACGTTTCAGCAACTTGAGCGGATCAGCTTCGCCCGATCCGACCGCAGTAGTCGTAGCAGGCACAGAGAACTCCCAGTTTCGGACTTGGATATGTCAGCAAATCGCTTGTTGGTCATGCGGGAGGAGAAGGTGAAAAACATACCGAGATCCAAGCCGAGCAGATCGCAGCCCATTCTGTCGTAGAGGCGCGCGTTGTGCAAGACAAACTCCCACTCTACCTTTGGGGTGACTTTGGATGCGCCACGTAGCGTCTGGAGGGTCTTGTGACGCAGTTGAGCGTAGAGGATGACGAGGGCGGGATCGTCGGTGAGGAAGAGCTTGGATTTGAGATCTACATGGGAGGGCGATGAAGGGGTTTCGAGGAGGGTGTAGACTGGGGTCTGCGGTGGTGGACGTTAGCATGGAGGTATTGCGGGATCGGAGGTGAAAAGGTGGGAATGACGTACGATGATGGCGCGGACGGCCATGTCGCGGCGGTGAAGCATCCAGAAGGCCCAGGAGGCGAGCCATCGGTTGCCTTCTTGGGCGGCGAGGGGGAGGACTTCCTCTTCGAGGAGCCTGCGGAGGACGGGGCCGTTGTCATCGCCTTCGTAGACGCGGGCGACGGCGATGGCGAGTTGGATGTCCTTGATTTGGTTGAGGCAGACGTTGACGGCGTCGGAGAGGTGGTCAGCCAGAAGGAAGAACGCGGCTGCGTATTCTGGGTGGAGGTGTGTTAGTGGCGATGGGATATAGCGCGGTAGAAGAAGGGGTGACAATACCGAAGCGTCGCTTGCTCATCAGCGCGTATGCGTTCTTGAGTGCGGCGGTGCGCCATTTGGGGTCATCAAAGTTGTTGGCGAGGAAGCGTAGCGTTGCCCCCTGTTCGCGATTCCAGGTGGCCATGCGCCACAGCCCCTGGAGCACCATCTTCTTTTTGAGAGCGAGGTAGAAGAGACTGCAGTCGACCGGGTTTTTGACTTCACCCTTGGTGTATTCATTTCGTGCGATAACTTCAAACTGTGCTTTCTGAGAAGGGGTCAGCAACAATCCACGCGGTGCGCATCAGGTTCAACTCACCACCGCCGCACTATCCGTCATCCACATAAACATGCCGCTCTCCCTGGCACCCTCCCACAGGATCCTCCCATGGTGCTGCTTCGAGACGAAGTCAAGCAAGATGTCCTGACTGCTCGAGTGATACGCCCAGTTAATCTCCCTCCAGGACATGTAAATCTCATTTGTTCGCCCTTTTCGGAGCGCATGCTGGCGGAAGAAGAGCATGAAACGGGCGCCGTTCTCATCCAGCGACCGCCGTTGCTTCTCAACCAGCCCCGCACACTCGATAATATCGACGAGTTGGATCTGCTCATGCCCCGAGAGCTGCGGTATCCCCACCCTCATCAGCCTCTCGTTGATAGCACACGCCACCTCCTCGTCGAAGCTCTCGTCGCCTTCATCGTAGGACATCCGGCGGCTCAGATAGGCCCCTGCTTCCTTCCCAGAGACTCTCGACGACTACAACAGTCAGCACACAAACTCTCCAAACTCCTAGCAAAAAAAAAACTCACATGATCAACCGCATAAAAGTCCTCCATGGATAGACCCAAATAGTCATCGATCGCCTCTCCTTCAATCCAAAACTTCAGGGTCTTGTTCAGCGCTAACAGGATACTATGCACCAATGCAACCTTGCCAGCAAGAATACATTGGCTCAGAAACTGCGGGTGGAACACAGGAAGCGGGCCATTCAGACGCTGGACCACATCGAAGATATCCCATTGCCCCTTTTTGCGCTGTGGTAATCGCAAACTGGTAATAAGCGCGCTGGAGACATCAAACTGCCTATCATATGCAAACACCTGGTTGCCCGCCCCTATGACGAGATGGCCGTCGCCGAGCCACGTTGAGTCGCCTATGGGATGGGGAGTAAAATCCCGGATGCTGATCTCTCGAATCTGTGCCCATGCCGGCCCTTTGTTGAGGTAGTCGAAGCGCATTTGCGAGATGAGCACGACGCGGTGTGGGAATCCCACTGCGAGTATCGACTGACTGTCTGGCGTGGACGTCCAGTCCAAGTCTTTGATGGTGCCAGTCTCAAAGTCTTGAGTGTACTCAAGCCGTTCACCTCGAACGCCCCAGATGGTCAGCGATGACCTGGAGGCGTCGACAAGTGCTGCCTTCTTCGAAGTGCTCCCGCTGACGAGAGCTGGCTCTGAGACGCCTGTTTCCATCGAGGAAGTCGAGAGCCATTCTACTCCTCTTTTCTTGTTATGACCCACCCTTGCTGTCCAAAACTCTACTCGTCCCGAGTGTGTATATGATACAGCAACATCGCGGGTGAACAGATCCAGGAAACCTGAGACGACGGGTTTAGCACCTGCGGGATCCACGGGCAGGACATAGCCCAGGTCTCCAGCATCATCCAGCTCAAAGCGGTCGTACTCGGATATTGATGGGCGCTGGTGTGTGTTCCCATTGACAACTCCAGGGCCGTAGTGGGGTGTATAAAATGGGAGCTTCACCTCCCAGACCAACCCATGCCCTTCCGAGGTAATCGTCGCAATGTGTGCGGTGGTGTGGTCCTCAACCTTTTGTCTCGGGAGGATAAGCAAGCACAATGGCTTCCCAGGCACCTCATATGCTTCCTCGGCTAGTAAAATCGGTTCTGACTCCCGACAGTCCCACAGAGATATGCGATGTGTATGGAGAAAGACAATAAATCGACCTTTTCTCAAGAGACAGGTCCGGTGAATATGTTTGTCTTGTTGAATAACAACCTGGCGGGAGAGCATTGTCCCCACGCCGCCAAACTTGTGCCTCCAGAGAACGCATTCCCCGTCCTGCGTCCGCGAGACAATGGCTCGCCCGCTGTAGTTGCGGACAATCTTGCGGATCGGCGCCGAGTTGCCGGTCCACAGATGCCCCAAGGCTATGCGCTTCTTGTTTGGTCGGGGGTCAAAAAAGGAAGCGATGTTGCTGCGGTATACTTGCATCTTGCCATCAAAGTAGTGTAGTATTATGTGTAAGTGGCCCCCTGTGTTGCAGTAGCTATATAGCTCAACGTGGGGGGTCGGTGACGCCGAGAATCCAGCGAGGAAGTTGAACTCGGGCGACTCAACATGGGCGACGTTGAATATGCTCGATTTTGGTGTCTTACAGCCGACATTCTCGAAGGCCCAGGCTGACATGTGGCCCCGGCCGTCGAGGACGATGCATATTTCAGGGCTCCTATTCGCGACGCTAATGAGGTGCTCAAGCGCGGCAGCGGCGTCGTCGTCCCCAGGAGGTGCCCCTTCTTGAACCGCCTTTTCTGTGGCTGCCAATAGATCCCGCCCGTGCAGTATGAATGCCCAGCGAACATTCGGAAAGCTGGGAGATAACGGGTCGCGGCCCTGGATGGCGTCCGTCAGGTCGATTTTCCCCCACAGCTGCAGATGCTGATGCCCATGGCTATCCGAGCCCGTCCAGACGCGGACGACGTTGTCTGTGCAAAACGTGTATAGCACATTGTCGATAGTTTGGTCAACGTGGTGCGGCCTCCTCCACTGTATGTTTGTCACAGCTTGGGGGTGCGGGAGGTAGATAAAGTCGAACCGCACCCCATCCGACCCGTAACTCAAACGGCGCCAAACCTTCACCAGTCGATCATACTGGCCTACAGAGGCGATATATGCCGAGTCGTACGATAGGCTGGCGAGGCGGACCGGGTTGGCCAGCTTCTTGCGCCACGAGCATTCCGGCGTTGACGACGTATTGTACAGTTCGAGGCACGAGTGGGCGACCAGCAACTCCTCCGAGACTCCCCAAGAGAGGGATATCGACGTATCGTTGTTTTCGGCATTCTCTTCTCGCTCCACCGCAAAAGATGTCTGCAAAGCCCACTGAAGAAAAGGGTCAGCGCACCATTCCGTCAGGGGTCGCCTCCCGGGCGCATCGACGTACCCTCAGTGCATCCTCCTCTCGCCCAAACGGCCTGTATATGCGCACAGTGTTGTGTGTGCAGACGGCAATCTTTCCCGAGGCCTCATCCAGCGCAATAGCTTCTAAAGCGTGTTCGTCGTCGTCGTACACGGTCTGGAGGAGCGCTTCGGGCTCCCCAAGAATCGAGAAGGCATTGCCAGTAATGTACGCCTAGAAACAACATCCACATCAGCTCACACAGCCAACCTCCCTCAAAGCTGTCTACTCACAATTATGCGTCTAGAGTCCCAGTAGCCCGTCGCCAGAGCCTGGAGCCGGGACTCTGGCTGTCCAGGCAGGATAACCTTCATCCTACCGGCGCGATGTGGGCTGACGAGCCGACATTTCGATGCGCAATCTCGGCGGGGTTCGTGCAGAACGTCGCAGAAGCTGTCGAGGGCGCCCCTATTCGTAATACACCGGACTGAAGTGATACGAGGCAAATTGGGCGGTGGTAAGAGCTGCGAATAATCACGCGCCAAAGTTGTCAATGTGGTGTCTTTGACGCCGTTGCATGTGGCCGTGTTGGGCCGCTCCCGGCTGGCAAATGTGTCACGTAATTACACGCGTGAGTAATTACAGCGCTTGGCGATGACGCAGCTTGCAGGGTCCGTTGCACGACCCCTAGCGAAGCTCAAAGCTCACCCGAAAAGTTTCGTCAAGGGCAACAACTGCAAACCAAGTGTAAACATTCCCCATAATCCAGACTGGTGAGAGTAAAGTCGCGCACACCCTGTCGATTAATCCCTATCGCTGTAGCACATGTGCAGCATGCGCGCCTGCAGCCACATCACATTGAGAAGAGGCGGAACTGAGATGTGGGGGTTGACAAGAGGGAAGCGTTTCTTTCCATCCCGATCTCGGGACTACGGTAGTTGTGTACTACCAAGACAAAGTCAGGCCATAGATACGCCCACGTCGGGTATCGCCACCTCCTTGCATCCGCCGTCTAGATTTTATACACAGTACAACATGGTAATGATACATCTCGGGCCAGCCCACTCCCCATCACAGGACCCATTACCTTAATACAGCGCTATGGGGCACCGGGAATGCTCTTGAGCGTCCCATTGTTGTCATATTTGGCCTCTGTAACCGCCGTCAGCACTGCTTCTGTTAGAAAAGCCTGCAGCAGAAAACTTACTGAAAAACGTGTATGACAGTGTCACCGTCTCCACGCCCCTCATATTCAAATCATTCAGCAGATCCGGGTCCAAGTAAAAGAAGACCGGCATATCCACCGTCTCGCCAGCATTCAGCCTCTGCTCCTCAAAGCAGAAGCACTGAATCTTACTGAAGTACGGCGCACACTGCGCAGGCGTCACGCTGTACGTCGCAACACCAATGATGTCCTGATCGCTGTTGTTGGTGGCCGTGTAGAAAGCCAGCGCCGTCTCGCCAGGCAGCACCCGCACCTCGCGCTGCTGGGGCGTAAACTTCCACGGAAGCACGTCCGAGACGGACGAACTGAACGTCACGCGTATCCTCTTTGCGTCCTTGACCGGCTTAAGTCTGCTCGCGAGGTCTTCGTCTTCTTTTCCGCCGCCGCCGTGGGCGCGGACGGGTTGCCCGCCCCAGCCAGTAGTTTGGCAGATCTGTAGAGTCCAATGTCAGCTAGATGCTGCACACAAAATAACACTTGAAGTCATACCATCTTATACAAAGGCACCGACCCGTACGAAAATGCCACCGTCCCCAAAATGATACTGATCGCATAGAACCTACACCCGCAACCGTCAACCTCGTTCTCCGCAACCTCCAGGAACACACTCAGCCGTACATTGTCGTGTTATTCCTCCGATTATACTCCTCCCTCATCCGCTCCATCCGCGGCGCACTCGCGCTGGCCCGCGCCTTCGTCCCCGTCGTCTCCGGGGCGTTTTTTCTGGTCGTCTGCGACACAAAGCGGCGCGCGCAGACGCCTTGCTGCCATTGGGTCTGCGCGGGCCGGCCGGACGAGCACGACAGTCGCGACGATCGTTCGAGCAGGCGCCGGCCGAATTGCGGTATTATCGGGTTCATGGTTGCGATGCTGAGGGGGACCCCGGAGTTGGTGAACCTTGGTGGTCTGACGGATTGAAAGCTGCAGGCCGTTGTTGGAAGGTGGGGCGGGCTGCGTTCTGGCGCGGGCCGGGGTTAAGGCGGCGACAGGGGGGTAGCTCCAGGCCCTTTCAGGGAGGGCGCCAAGGGGGGAACCCCTTTTTCGGCCTCACTTCATCAACAAAACACCATTTCTGCTTGGCTTCTGTCTTGAAAGTTAATTCGGCCAAAAGGGATTGTAACATGGAATTATGCTTATTCTTTGAAGTAAAAATTGGGCAGAGAGATGTCATAACCGGTACATTCCAACTTCCGCAGCCCATTCAACACAGCTCGAACAGCACCCTGAAGAAAGATCATGGACAGAGAGGTCACTCCAAGCTTCCCAACTCAGCATACTCTGGCAGTTTCCAACCAAAGTCAGAGCCACCGCCCGTAGCCAATCGCATCATCAACTTGTCCAGCTTCAGTATCTCGACCCAGCCCATCACGGCCAGAGTCAGCGAGACGGCAAACTTGGAGCTCGGGAGCATTTGGCCGGCCCGTGAAACCTTCTGTACCTTGAGGATCAACGGCCGCAGCGTCTCGTCGTACGCCTTCAATGCCTCCGGAATGGCATCACGGGCCTTCTTTCTCTCCTCCTCGCTAGGCTCCTTAGCACCGATGCTGAGCCCACAATGCCTTGCCAGCTCTCCAGCCATGACATAGGCTCCGACGAAGGCCATGGCCGTTCCCCAGCCTGCGGGGGATGGACAATACGCCGCATCTCCAACCAGCGCCACTCTCCCTTCATACCACTTGTCCATTCTGACTTGTCCCGCTTCAGACGCGTGGAAGTCCTCGGCCAAGGGCGACTCGACTATTTCCCGCGTAATCCGGTCAGACCTCCACCCCACGCCGCGAAAATGATCAGCCCACGCTTTCCGCTGAGCCAGCCCATCGACGCTCCGCATCGTAGTCCGGATGGGATGATCCTCCGGCAACCCCGAGGTGAGGAACCACGCCCGGGTACAGTCATCTCTATCCTTCCGCGTTCCCATCAGCCTCTTTCCCGGACAGGGAAACCACACAAAATCCTTCGTATCCTCCTCCGCAGTCGGAATCGTCACCCAAGCCACCGCAGCACCCGCAGTATAAAACGGATCCTCCACCCCCTCCCCCAACATCATCCTCCTCGTCGCCGAATGCACCCCATCCGCGCCCACCACAAGATCAAACACCTCCGTCTCCCCCTCCCCCTCCCCATCCCCAAACCTCACCTTCACCCCCTCCACCCCCTGCCCCAACCCCCTCACCCTCACCCCATACCGATACAGCACCCTTTCCCTCGTCTTTTCCCACAAAATCTCACACAAATTCCCCCTCATAATCTCATACTCTGACGAAATACTCGTATCCCCCCTCCCATCCTCCCTGGCCGCAAAATACGCCCTTCTCCTACCCTTCTCATCCACCATCAACGTCCCCGGCTCCCTCACCACCTTCCCCTTGACCCTCGCTTCGATCCCCATCCTCCTCATCACATCCACGCCATACCCCCTCACATCAATCTGCTGCCCCGCGCGCGTCCCCCGCTCGCTCCGCCTCTCCACCACCACGACCTCGCAGCCCACTCGCGCAAGCCACAGCGCCAAGCTCGGGCCGGCAATGCCCCCTCCTATGATCAGCACCTTTAGTGTGCCGCCCATTGTTGCTACTTTCTTGTTTCACTGTTGATTTGTGTTCTTGTCGTCGTCGGGATGCGGTTCCACGCCCTCTGTAGATCCCTGCCGACTTCGAGAAGTACCCGTCCGAGGATGCGCGGCCAGATGAAATACTCTGCAAAATCGATGCGTTCGATTCGAGGGAATCCTCCTCGTCCTCGGCCTCTTCCGGGCATTGTGGAGGCAGTGGGGAGGGTACTTATACACGCCGGGGATATGCTTAATGAGGAGGATGAAGGATGAAGGATGAAGGAATCAAGTGGTATTGTCCGCGCGGCTTGTGTTACGTGAATCTAATCACCATGCGGAACAGAAGAAGGATGGTGGTTGAGTTGACTCACCGACTGCCTGTCTAGTAGAGGTTGGGTGTTGACCCTTGGCGTCAGCCCGGGTCAGGCCCCGGCCCTCGGAGCTGATTCGCGGCAGGCCACGGGTCAATCCGAGGGGACCGAGCTCACCCGCCGTGCCGTCCGTATTACACCACTTGTTACGCCGCATGGCGGCTGATTCAGGGGGCACGGTGGTGAGAAGTCGTACGAGCCGGGCTTTCGGGAATAACATCAGAACTGAGAGTGTGGTAGCTCAGGCCCATCGTGGCTGTGCTTGAAACGAGTTATGTTGCATCACTTTTCCCAGAAACATCATCCCTCGCAAACAATAGTATGCCCCCTGCAAACAACCGTAGCGGTCAATTTCTCGAGTAAATGGCAAAGTATAATTAACATTGCGGAAAAGCAATCCAACATTGGTCGGGTATCCCAAAGTAGGCGCTCACTCGAGCCTCGGAGGAGATAGCCCGCCTGCCTGCTGATGCATTGTCAGTCTCATGCCTTCTTCTCGTGAATTCTCCCGTTGGGGAGAACTCTCTTTGTCAAGCTCCGCGTCGCGGCCGCGCGTCTGAACATAAGGTCCAGTAGTCCCACGAACATCTGGACAAGCGTGATCCAAAGCCGCAATAAGCGGTCCAAGATATTGAGCTCCGGCTTTTTCCCTCTGCTGTACGTAGAGTCCTTGAACTCGAACGGAACCCTTGCGCCGAGGTGCTGCTTGGCCACGTGCAATCCGCTGCTGAAGCCGTCCTCATGGAATCCGTACTTGGTCCAAGCACCCGCGTAGCTGATGCCTCGCTTGTTCTGGATCGAGGGAAGTTTCTGTTGCGCGCGGATAGCCGCTGGCGTGTAGAGTGGGTGCTCGTATGTCCAGCGTCCCTGAACCTTGGCAGGATCGGGCTCGTGAAGAGGGTTGAGCGTCACCAGGACATCCCCGAAGGCGCTTCGTGGGATATGCTGAAGAATGTTCATGTTGTATGTCAGACAGACCTGATCAATGTTCCCCCGGCCAGCGATAGGGGACGAAGCGGTCATGTAATTCCAGCTTGACCATGCCTCGCGGCAAGTCGGCATCAGTGAAAGATCCGAGTGCATGACGGCGATGTTCTCAGAGGTGTGGAAGCTGGACATGATCTCGTGTTCTTCCTCAGTCGCAGAGTCGCGGATGATGGAGTAGGCCTGGTCGCCGTGTGTGGCAATAATCACATGGTCGTACACATCCGAGCGACCGCTGGACGTATGAAGGCGCACCCGACCATCAGGCTCGTTGGTGAGTCGTACAACTTTCGTCTTGAGGAAGAGATGGTTTGGCGGAAACCCACGCATGACCTTGTCAATATACGCCCTTGAGCCGGCTCGAATAGTGAGCCATGGGGGCCTCTCGGTAACTGTGTTTAGGAGATGGTGATTCCATCTGCTCACTGTCAGCAAACGAAGCAGGGAAGGTCGAACTGTCCCTTACAGGAAGCGAACCAGTGTGACAACCGGAAACTCCAAGGAGCACTTGTCGGGACTCGTGCTCCAAACAGCAGCCGTCATGGGAATAAGATAATCATCCCGGAAAGCGTCAGAATAACCCTCCCTGTCCAAGTAGTCGCCGATTGTCTCTTCGGGGAGGGGAGAAGAGCCTGCTGCCGTCCTCGATTCCGCATCATCTTTCCTTAGCAGATCCAGAGCAAACTGGTTGAACCGGATGATGTCGAAGATCATACGCCACATTCGCGGCGAGAAGATGTTTCCACGCTGGCAGAACACTGAGCTGAGGTTGGACCCTGCCCACTCAAAAATTCCTTGGTCCCTCGAGACGGCAAATGTCATTTCTGTTTTGTCCGTCGCCACGCCCACTTTCTCCAGGAAGTTGATGAAATTTGCTGTACAGCGTCAGAATCTCGTTCAATGCAAGCTGTCTCAGAACTCACGGTAAGTAGCCGTGTTCATGACGATGAATCCGGTGTCCACCAGGGTCTTGAACTTTCCATTGGTGAACTCGACCGTGTTGGTGTGACCACCGAGCCTGTCGGCCGCCTCATACAGGTAGACATCATGAGGGCTGCGGTTCAGCGCCCACAGTGCAGCAATGCCAGCACAACCACTGCCAACAATGGCGACCTTCTTCCTGGGGTAGCGGTTAGCGAGGGACATGAGACCAGCATTGACGGCGAGGACCGCGGCGACGACAGTCCTAGCGCCCTCGACAACAAAGTACGGAAGCGCAAAAGATGCGACATTTCCATCGGAATCAAGGGCGGCGGGGTAAATAAAGCTAGGGCGATGTCCCTAGCTTTTGAAGAGCAGGTGAGACATCTCCGGAAGTGCGTCCAGCGCGTGTTTTCCCAGCGAGGCGAAAGATACAGCAGGTCGGCCACTCGGCGTCGAGGGTTGCGAAGGTGCAGCATGCAGAGATGCGAGATACCCACGACCTCGAGCCAGGCCATTGGCCCAGCACTGAACAGCCAGCAGGGCCGGCGGAGATCGCCCGCCGTCAAGAAGGCCAGCGTGCAGACAGTTCGCGCCATTGGGCGTGAAAGTGGCCTTTCTCGCTGCGAAAAACGGCTTGACGAATTGCCCAACAGTGAGACACAGCAGGTCACTTACATGGGCTGCTGTCCTTCGTCCATCTTGGTGTTGGGGCGAAGAGCGAATACGTGGCGGTGGACTGGTTATATGTGTTGGCGGACAGCGTCAATGGTTGGTACGGAGAGGAATAAAGCAATGGAGATTGTTCGGTTTGGTGAGGGCGAGAACATTGTGGTTGGGAGTTAC
Organism: Podospora aff. communis PSN243; assembly: GCA_033296975.1. Lineage (NCBI taxonomy): Eukaryota > Fungi > Ascomycota > Sordariomycetes > Sordariales > Podosporaceae > Podospora > Podospora aff. communis PSN243. The sequence goes on along the minus strand of MU865915.1, from coordinate 598,782 downwards.
GGGTTGAAACATGGCCAGCAAGGGACGGCTCTTGCACTTGCCGTCGCAGGCTCAGACCCTCGCCGGCATCCCGTTCATCTCATGTTGGGGGCACGCTCGGCAATCAGGGGAGCAGCAGCTAGACCGGGATGCGGCGCCCCCGACCAGCGATGGAACTCAGCGGTCTCGATCATCAATCCGATCATGGTGTTTACGATCGCAGGCCGGCTGGGGATGAAGTGGTCAGCTGTGGAGTGAAACCAGCTGAGCGCCAAGATGTGGAGCCGATCCCGGTGGCTTGTTGACTTGCTGGAATCGAGTGTGAGGGCATTTCCTGTCGACCGCGGCGGTTTAGAGTCCGAGAGTCTTATAGTATAGATACCTTTAAATCTACCTTTCAGACAAGTCCTCACAGGATGCAATTGAGAGCCTTGGCCATAAGTTTCGGACCTTAAGCAGGGCCAGAGCGAAAGGCCTAGGCCTCACCATTCAGACGCAGACTTCGTCCAAAGCGTGGTCAGATAGGTCACACAACCACTCAGAAGATGCAGTCGACATGACAACAGATCAATTGCCTGTGTGTTCAGATGGGTATTCAAGGAATCAAGAACACGGCTAAGCGATTTGGGAGTTGTAGAGAATAAGCAGCAGCTAGACTTGAACCAAAGTGACCGCCTCAACACTTTCCAGGTTGGACGCTGCCTGGCGAAAACATCAAAAACACTCATGACGACAAGAACAACGGCAAATACGTGGACTTTGACGGCGTGGGACCTTAACGCGCCATCGCCGCTGTCTTGGGCACATGGTATTTTTGGCGATGAAGCGCTGCGAGGATGGAATGTATGAACCTAACGGGATCGCAGCTTATAGAAATTGAGCTCTGCAATTCTTGAGATCCATTGTCTCTCTCGCCAGATTTTTCAACCTGATGCCCACAGAGAAGGGTGCACAAAGTCTTGTATTTCTGCTCTGGCTGGAACTTTCATGGTGAGAAAAAGGAAACGAAATAATAAGCCGCCAGCTTTTTCGAAGATTTTATACCACCCAAACGCACAGGCCACTCGGGGCCCGCTCTAGCCCCACAGAAGCCGAACCCGGGCCGAAGTGCAGAGCACGCCCGGACTGCCCAGGGCACGGATCCGTACGTACTGATCCATACTCCGGGCTGCGGTTTTGATGAAGACCGTAAGTCCGCGACTTTCCAGAATGCCCTCTTGGTCTCCTCGCCCTTAAGAGAAAATCTACTCAAGAATATTCCTTTGCCATACTTGAGCGTTGAACGGGAGAGCTCGGTTTGTCCTAATTGCAAGCAATCGTCAGGAAATATGCATCCTTCCAGGTGACGGAGTCGCTTTAGGAAAGCCAGATGTTTTGGTTTCACATCCCATAGGCACCGTTTCCAAGGACGTCGGAGGCTGAACACAATGTTCTGGACCCTGTGGAATTCTTGGATCCCAACGACGGAGGTCGAGGAGCCCCCACGTGCGCGAAATTTTCCTCCAATTGGTCAATTCGAATCAGTGGGGTCAACCTTCGCTATGACGAAAGGCTGTTGCCGCGGCGGTTCTCGTCGCGACACACACGGATACACAAGTCCCTCACTATCCTGTCTTGTGCTTGGATCGTGAGGCGTAGCAGTATTTTTTATCCCCAGCGGGCAATTGCTTCGCATACTGGCTGCATTCTTCACTCTAACTTATCTGCTTCGAGACAGGGGTCATTTCTGAAGGAGGGCCCCAACCACCTCCGCTCGCAGCATTCTCTCGCCTTGTGTCGCTAGACACTGCCCCACAATCCTCGAGAATGCGATTCGGAAAGACGCTGCGCCAGGCGACGTATGAGCCATGGAAGGACAAATACATCGACTACTCGAAGCTAAAGAGCATTCTGCGCGAGGACAAACCCGACGATGAAGACGAGCCGTGGACCGAGGAGGACGAGAACCGCTTCTGCGATGAGATCTTCAACACCCAGCTCGAAAAAGTCGCACAATTCCAGGAGGAGAAGGTGAAAGAGCTGCGGAATCGGGTCGATGCCGCCTTCGATAGGCTCAAGGATATCTCAACCACCGACGATGGCAAACCGAAGTCAAAGAGCGACGTTGAGACCCAAAAGCTCAAGGACTTCGAAGCCGACTTGGACAAAATCACAAACGATGTCAAAGAGCTTCAGAAATACAGCAACTTAAACTACACGGGCTTTTTGAAGATCGTCAAGAAGCATGACCGAAAACGGGGCGACCGGTACAAAATCCGGCCCATGATGCAGGTCTCCCTATCGAAACGGCCGTTCAATTCGGAGCAGGCTTACTCGCCGCTGCTCAACAAGCTGTCTCTCATGTACTTCGCTGTACGGCAGCAACTCGAAGGGGATGGACCGGTTGAAGCATACCCTGAGGACCCCGATAGCCAGGCTGAGCTACACAATGGCGAGCGGTACACGGCGCACAAGTTTTGGGTGCACCCAGATAACCTTCTCGAGGTTAAGACGTACATCATGAGGCGGCTGCCGGCGCTCGTTTACAGCCAACAGTCTGCCAAGGAAGCCGACGCAAACGAAGACCCAACTATCACCTCGCTGTATTTTGATAGCGCTAAATTCCCGCTATACTACAAGAAGGTTGAGCGTCAGGGGGAGGCTTCTTCCCTGCGCCTTCGGTGGTACGGCCAGCTGCTCGATAAGCCCGACATTGTCCTCGAACAGAAGATACTCCACGAGAACGGTAGCAGCGAGGAGCGCAAGTTCCCCATCAAGGAGAAGTACATCAATGCCTTCCTCCATGACGAGTACAAAATGGAAAAGTCGGTGCAGAAGATGGAAAGGCAGGGCCAGAGCGCCAAGAACGTTGAGGAGTTCCAGTCCACCGCGGATGCGATTCAGCACTTTGTCCGAGACAACAAGCTTGAGCCCCTTTTACGAGCCAACTACGTGCGCACCGCCTTCCAGAAGCCGGGCGATGATCGCGTGCGCATTTCGATCGACACAGACATTGCCTTCATCCGCGAAGATACGCTGGACCGGAGCCGGCCTTGCCGCGACCCCCAGGACTGGCACCGAACCGACATCGACAACGGCAACATGAAGTACCCTTTCAAGAATATCAACCAAAGCGAGGTGTCGCGGTTCCCATATGCAGTGCTGGAGATCAAGCTCAAGGAGGACAGCACAGGCAAGCGCCCGGGTTGGATCCAAGATCTGATGGGGTCGCACCTTGTGCATCCTGCACCGCGATTCTCCAAGTTTGTGCATGGCGTTGCCTCTCTGTTCGAGGACTACGTCAACCGACTGCCTTTCTGGGTCAGCGATCTTGATACGGACATCCGCAAAGACCCGCAGGTCGCTTTCGAGGAGGCTGAGGAGCGGCGGGCTCAGCGGGCCGAGAACGAGCAGGTCGTGGGGAGCCTCCTCGGCACCAAGCTGGGCTCGTACAAGCCCTCCAAGGGCTCCCCGGTGGCGAAGTCGTACCTTTCAGAACGGGCCGCTGCGGAAGCCGCAGCCTCAGCATCACGGTCATTAGGCCACGACGAGGCAGCGGGCAGGTCGAGCGAGGAGAACGGCGAGACAAACGATCAACCTAGGGATTATGGCACCCTTTCGTCCATCTTCCCCGGATTCTCGCTGTCCAAATACGCCAGAGCCAAGCGGGTCAAGAATTCGACACCGCTCCCGGCCGGCGTGGTTGAGCCCACTCAATGGATCAAAAACTCGGGGCCTCTGCAGATTGAGCCCAAGGTGTGGCTGGCCAACGAGCGGACGTTCCTCAAGTGGCAGCACATTAGCATTCTCCTGGGCGGTTTGGCCATCAGTCTCTACACGGCGGCCGGGAAGGGCACGCTCGCCGGGTGGATGGGTATTTCGTACATTTTCATTGCCATATTTGCAGGCTGCTGGGGATATTATACGCTTCACTGGCGAAGGGGGATGATTGTGGCACGCAGCGGCAAGGATTTTGACAATCTCATCGGCCCTCTCATCATCAGCGTGGCTCTGATGCTGGCGTTGATCTTGAACTTTGTGTTCGCGGTAAGGCTCCATCATGTGTCACGTTTTCTCTCTGGCCCCCAACTGACCGTTTTCGCTTAGTATCGGGCTGCACTTGACAAATGGAATCCCGGCGAGAAGGCGGGCAAGAATGAGTCCATGGTTCTCGGCGACTTGTGATCGGTTCCCGGTGACAGGCGTCGGTGGAGAGTGGGATGAGAGAACGGGGAGTATGTGCATTTTCAGGATATCAAATTGCATTCAAACGGGGTTTTTATCATGGTCCAGAGTGCTTGGGTGTACCATCGTATTATTACGAATGCAGGCAGCATGTCCAGTGAATAGAATCGCAGGTCCCGACGCGGACGGAGAACCTGTATCACCAGAAGTGAAAAACGGGCGAGCCGTTGGGCTGGGAGGCCCCACAGCTGCGCTGGCACAGGTGCTCTCATGCTTCTTTCCGCGGCTCCCTTCCACGCGCGTTTCATCAAAAATTAATAGACCTGATATAAAATAAATTTGCTGCTACGACGCTCATCGCGTCGACACGACTGTCACGTTTCTACATTGCTACCCAAGCTTCCTACTATCGCAAGTGCTCCAGTTTTGGGACCGACACAATCCCCGCGACGAAACTGCAGAAACTGTGACATCAGAGCCCGTCGCTGCTCAGCGCTGCCGATTTTATCACACCAGCGCCATCTGACCTAGTGGCCCGCACCATCGAATAACGTTAGGCCTGGACTTTCTGCGCAGCCACCTTCACAGACGCATCTCGCACCTCCTGACGCGCGTGCGTCTGCTGCAGGAGCGGGAGCCAGAGGGGAGGCCACCTCGGCGCCGAATCATCTCAAAAGCAGCAGCACATAAAACAATCTGAGCCATCGTGGCGCGGCGCTGAGAGACACGCGCGCAAATGTTCGCAGCACTCATATTGTCACCGCAGTAGCAGCTGCTCAGTGTACTGCGTATATACACAATACCTACTACATACGTAATACAAGGCGAAAGCACAGCACCACGAGACAAGAAAACTCACCGTAAAATCGCACAAGATGTCCAGAGAAAGGGAGAAGATGGCCGAGCCGAAAAAGAAGGGCGGCGGCTTCTGGGGTCTATTCCGCACGCAGAGCTCGGCGGACAAGGCCCGGAAACTGGTTTGCCCACCCCCCCTGTTTCCCTCATCTCTGACTGCGTATTGACGGATTTTTGTTTGCGAAAAGGAAAAGGAATACCCGCGACGGGTCAGCGAGGGCGACGCACTTAACCGGCGCAGGAAATCTGAGGCACCGCGTGCGAGGGCAACGGATCCCGAGAGTGATCGCAGGAGGCCACGCCGGCCCGATCCGAACGCCGTCAAGGGAAAGGGACGCGAGGTTCCCGGGAGTAGGTCCTACGAGGTTGGGCCGTTGGCGGAATGGCCTCCGTCAGGGATGTCAACGAGGGAGGAGTTGACGCTCGGCCTTGCGATGCAGCTTATTTCGAGGGGGGTTCCGGCGTTTAAGGGGTATAAGCGGCCAATACCGCACGCTTCCGATCACTATTATGCGCTCTTTGCGACGGCGGCGGGTAACCATGGCGATGAGACGGACGGGGCGAATCAACATGATTCCATGACGCAGCTCATGACGTTGCGGTTGGTGGGATCCGGACCGGCGACGTACCCCTGGGAGACTCTGGAGCAGCCGAGCTACTCGTTTTGCTTTGGGAAGAGGCCGGGGACGATCACGCTCAACCACTGGGCGTCGATGGCGAGCGTGGTGCCACCTTCAATTGCGCTGCGCGACGCCGGGATATTGCCTCGGGAGATGGACCTGGAGGGGGTGCTGGAGCGGCTGAGGGAGCTGGAAAGGGGGTTGGAGGATGACGATGAGGATCTCATGTACAAGAATCTCTATCGTCGATTACTGCGGGATCCGGACAAGTATCTCAGTCCGCATCGCACGCTGGACAAGCAGATCACGGATCTCATCATGGTGCTTTCGCGGGCTGACTGGATCGACTTTACGAATCCCCGCAACCAGGTGGTCACCAAGTTCATATTCGACACGAGCCAGCCCAACGCTCCTATGTTCCTCAAGTTCTTCCACCAGCTCCTTCTTAGCGCCGAGCTCGACCTACGGATCAACTCGAAGCACCATCTAGCGGAAGCCAAGGAGAAGCTCCTCTCTCAGATCCCACCAACCATCCAATGGAGCATGGCCGTTGCACGACGCTGGCGCGACAACATGCGCATCGAAGACTACGGTCCCTCGCCCGACCAGCTTCATCTCCGCCTGAAACTGAAAAAGCGCCAAGTCAAGATGCTCAAGCGCTTCGCCCAGATGATGAAGTGGCCGAACCTCGGAGCCACGCTCGCCAAGCTCAAACAACGCGATGCCGACGGCACCCTCGACCTTGTCAGTTCCCACACCATGGCCTTCTTCTCTGGCCTCGTTCTCCCAGGCCCAACCTTCCCCTTCCTCATCATGAACTCCCTTATCGACATCGACCCCGACAAAGCAACCGACGATCTCGCCCTCCTCACCCACGTCCATCCCCACTGCGGTTTCCAATATCGCAGCAGCTACACATACTGGTCCTCCGCCTCCATCGTCGGCAAGGTCCTCGCACCCAGCTGCCGCTCCGTCGCCGGCTGGGTCGGCCCCGCGCGTCCAACCCCTGACCTCGGCCGCTCCCAAATCGCCCGCATCCGCACCCGCAAACCCCCGCAGCAACAACGCTCCCTCACCCCCGAAGACGTCCGCTCCATGAGCGAGCGCTCCGACCCTCTCGGCCCGCCCGCTCAAGTCTTCCCCGTCAAGGAATACGCCCTCGTCTCGCCCGCCTACGACCTCGACGCCCAGGACTTTGTGCGCATGGAACTCCTCTCCCTGCGCCCGTACACCAACCCCAACCCCTCGGTCGTCGACTCCGGTCCCCGCTGGTTCGATGCACGGGTGCAGTTCGCCATCGACGGCGCCTCTTGGCCGTTCCGTCTGGCTTTCGACGTCAACTTCATCCACGCCTGGCCGTGCTCTGATGGTCCACATCCTTTATTCTTCGATTACATGTACGAGTGCGTGCGCGCCGATGAGTTGGTTGATATCAAGAACTGGAACGGCATGTACGGCGGCCATCCGGAGGAAAGGGACGCGCGCTCGCTTTCGCCTGGCAGTGCGGGGGGAAGTGCGAGTGGTCCCGCAGGGGCGAAGAGCACGGGGAACTTGGGCACGATGCACGCAGGCGGGAAGGGTGCGCCGGCGCCGGGGGATGAGGAGAAAGTGTTGGTGGTGGAGGCGTTTGGGGTGGCGGATAATGAGGTGCTGGCGAGGGCGTGGTGTGCGCATTGGGGGTTGAGCGCGGTTGTGGCGGATGTTGGGAGGACTTGGTGAGTGGTTTTCTCATCTTGTGGGTGTTGGGATTGAATGGGGAGTGTTGCTAACGGGGTGAATAGCATGGCTTGTGCGATCCGTGAGGCGTACGCTGCGACGTTGACGGTTGTTATTCTGGTTGATGATGGGCAGGAGGAAGGGAGGGATGATTAGTGGTTACGGGTCGGACAGAGCGAGATCTTGGACGAGGGAAAGGTTTCTAGCGGACCTGAAGAAGGGGCATTCATGAATGGGTATGAATTATGAAGGGTTGGTAGCATGGAAAGGGGTAATAGCATGGCATGGACGGACGGATGGACGGGTGAGTTTCTAGCCAAGTGGCTGGCCGATTCTTGGTTTGTTTTCGTTTATGTCTTGTTAAATACCCATCGCGATTCTTTTGTTCTATCTACGGTGGTCTTGCTTGACGCAAGATGGCGAATATTGATGGTCTTGAGGTGGTGCATTTGAGACCAAGGGTGACTGATGCCTATCACTCGCAGTTCATTTTAGGGGTAAAAGAACAGGAGTCTCTCCTCGAGCGCAGCATCGTCGCCTTCGTAGGGTAGCATTACCATCGTCTTTTACACATGTTCCCGTACAACCCGCAGGTAACTCGCCCTCAAACGTCGTAACTCTCTCCCATCACAACCCACACGTACAAGCAACGATTGACGATGCCAAGTATTCAACGTATGCCGACAAACGATGCGGCTCACAGCGAACAAATGCTTCAGTATGCAGGGTTCTTTCCTGAGATGGTATGTAGTTACAATGCCACCCGCCATCTAGAGTCTTTATATCCTCTATATACAACAATATCGTTACACCGCGGGGCATATGCGGTGATACAATCAATACATACCTCACCCCCTACACGCCCCAACGCCCCCGCCCTCAATTATGCTCGGGGCTGATCCTTGGTCTCGGGGGCAGCCTGATCCTCGATCGATAGCTGCTCGACCGCCTTCTGTACATTGTCCACCACGGGGTTCTTCCCCGCTGCCCTCATGGCCCGATTTTTTGCAATTACTTGCCCAATCTTCTCCAGCATCTCCTCCGTCAACACGGGCTGGCCAAGAGCGCGACGCTCCGCACGCAGCTTGCGGTTGAGCTCCTGCACTGGTAGCAGCATGGTCTTGGCGCTCTTCTTGCGGGCTTCCTTCTCGGCTTCCTGGGCCTCGATCTTGGCAATATACTCGGGTTCGTGACGGGTGCGGAACTTGCTGTAGCGACCACGCAGCTCGTCGAGGACTGATTGGGGCATGGGAGGGGTCAGGAGAGTGGGCACATAGGTGCGCTCTTCGACTTCGGCGCGCTTGGTGTCGCAGTCGTACTCGAATTTCGGCCGGGGCTCGATCTTGGGCCAAGGGATCTTGACGTTCTCGCCGGGTATTATGCGGCTGTATGACACTTTTCTCGTCGGGCGATCGTGGACAATGCTTATGGGCTTGAGCTGGCGAACAATGACGTCGCGAACGATACCGGTGGTGGGATCTGGCAGAGGGTGGACAAGCCGCAGGGAAGAGATTGGGATAGCGGACGGACCGGCTTCGACATGGTCGAGGTCTGCGGGCCGCATGTAGTCGGGAATTGTTTGGTTCGTCTGTCCGTGTGCGTGAGTATACGCCAAACAAGCCATTGGCAACGGTGGGGAGCTAGGAGAGGGCCTACCAGTATATCCTCGTCAAGCTGAGCCGTCATGTTTTTCTTGTTGATCGACTTGACCTTTGAGAGCTTGCCCTTGTAAGGCCCGTCGAGAATAACAACACGATCGTTTACGGCCAGGCAAAGGGTTTTGGGGCCACCCGCCCATGCACTCCGCAACTCCAGCTGCTCTTCCGTGATCAGGGGGGTGTCGCCGTTGGCTTGCTCGGCTGTGATACTGCCCCAGTAGTTGCCGCTCTCATCGATCCTGCTGACGTCCCGGCGCGGAGCAATGGGCCCCGATTCCCAGTCTTCGTGACGGTGTTTGATGGCAATGGCGAGCTGCCGGCCAGCCTGCCGGGTGGAAGTGACAACGCGGTTGCGATGCTGCCACCTCTCAGCAGCTTTCCCCGAATCTTCCTGCTTCTGCGCCCGTCGTAAAACCCTGCGCTCCGCCATGCGCACCCGCCTCATAATCTTGTCCATTGTGAAGAGAACGTCTTGCCGTGGCGTGAGGCGGCCGCTTGCGTCGATAGGGTCGGCCGGTCAGTCGGCCCGTCGTTTGTTGGTCGTCACCTGTTCGCGTCGTCTTGAAGGCTCCCAAAGCTCGAAATTTTTGGTAGCTGGGATGACAGGCGTCCGGCGCATAATTACTGCCAGCTGGCAAGATCGCTGCCGGCTGCCAGCCCAAAATCGATGCTCAGACTGGATTTGCACAAGATTTGCAACGGAAAATAATCAATTGCATTAAGCTACGGGATAGTCACCAAGTTTTCTTGAGACCAACGAGAAGTCGCCAGGCACGCTGTCGGTTTGTGCAGCTCTCGGTCTTGTAACAGCTCGCTGGAGGCTGCCCGAAGCAGGGCGTCGAATAGGGGCTGATGACGGCAGCATCGGATGGGTACGCGGACATGGACGTACCCCGGTTTGCGGCTCTGAGAGTCCTACGCTGATAGGACTTGTGTTGAGGGCTCCAATGATGATGCTCACACCTAGCTTACTGTGCGCGTGGAATGTCACAGTTTTTGCTGGTCGCCGAGCCCCGAAACTGAGGTTCTAGACGCTGTGGGCGTTGTCCGATCTGATGGTTACGGAGAACCGAGGCGATGGAGCCTGTCCATCTCCACCGCCATCTGACCCCATCTGCCAACTAAAACATCACGACCTGCGCGCCTTGTCGCAGCTCTTTGTTAGTGCAGTGCCTGCCGCCACCCAGCTGCGCATGTCCTGCAACCAGGACGCAGTGGAGAAATAGGAACCTGCGGTCTTGTCAGAGGACCCAAGGGCTTGAGAACGAGCAAGATCCCTAGGCGCGAGGAAAGAGGGCGTTGTAATTGGTATCTCTCACGTTGTTTACAGTGGTGTCGGCTTGTTCCCTGTCATGCGCGTGTCGTGGAGATACTTGTTGTTGACTCCATTGGTCATTCAGTGGCATCTTGAAAGCCTCGTGAGACTTCGTTGGAGACGTTTCAAAATGCCAATGACGACGTTTATAATGCAATAAAGGCCTCCTGCAATACAATGGATGCCCGTGACATAAATTCAGGCCTTATCTGCTGGGACAAAATCCGTCCGTGGAGGTTGCCGTGCCATTTGCAGGTCCGCCTCAGAAACAAGAAATACGTGATCCGAAGGCCTCCAATCTGACGCCACCTCCAGTCCCCGACGCACCTTTACAAGGAGCCCCGTTCGCATCAAAATTACAGCTTCGCAGTTGGCAAAAAACGGCGAATTCCACAGCAAGAGGATCTTCAACGAAGCTTCGCGTGCTTAAAAAAAATCAGCGATATCTGGGAAGTTGAGGCACGAGAGCGAGACACGGTGCTGGGAGTGTGACCAGGATACCATTGGTTGAGCGAACCCCGGCCAGCCCCCAAGCACCTGGCAGTGGGCACTTGAGCCCCCAGCGACTTGACCCGTCAGGTAACTCTCCCTCCCAACACCAACCTCCAGCTCTCACATCAGCTGCACTCTCAACGAAGCATTATCGCAAACGAATCAGCGGTGCCGCCTTCCGCTCTCGTTTTTCGAGCCTGCAACTTCATCGACCTTTATCGTCTTCTCAGCATCATCAGTCCTCGCTTTCTCACAGTAGCCCCCGACCGCAGCAACCATGTCTGCTGAACTCCGCCGGAAGCTCGTCATCGTCGGCGATGGTGCCTGCGGCAAGACCTGTCTGTTGATGTACGTGTCTCAATCGACCCTCAAGGCTCCCATCGCCCCGATTTCAATCCCCTTTCCGTTGCCATCGCGATGCTAATCGAATGCTAGTGTTTTCTCCAAGGGCACTTTCCCTGAAGTAGGTGGCTCGCATTCCCCATCCTCCGAGGCTCGCTCAATTCGATCGATTCGATTGCCCTCGCACGCTCGGCTCTGCCCTTCATCACACACACCTCACGCGGCTCGCCGACGGCGAAGAGCTCCATCAAAAATGCCTCTCCACCAGCTGCCGTGACTTGAAAAATCTCATGCTTCAGAGGAACTGACATGGTGCACTTCAGGTCTACGTCCCCACCGTCTTTGAGAACTATGTTGCCGATGTCGAGGTCGATGGCAGACACGTCGAGCTGGCACTATGGGATACGGCCGGCCAGGAGGACTACGACCGTCTCCGTCCCCTGTCTTACCCTGACTCCCACGTCGTCCTGATTTGCTTTGCCATCGATTCCCCTGATTCATTGGACAACGTTTCTGAGAAGGTCAGCCCTGCCCTGCTGCACACCCCGTGTCCCCGCGCATCCGGCTATCCCCGGATTGGCTGTGATTTCGCATGCTGACAATCTCAACAGTGGTACGCCGAGGTCCTTCACTTCTGCCGTGACGTCCCGATACTCCTGGTCGGCTGCAAGAAGGATCTTCGCTACGACCAGAAGACGATCGAGGAGCTCCGCAAGACGAGCCAGAAGCCCGTTTCCCCCGAGGAGGTAAGGAGCCATCAAAATTTGACCGAGTGGGTTTCGTAGGGATGGTGCACTGACGGCGTCATGCTACAGGGCGAGGCGCTCAAGAAGAAGATCAATGCTCACAAGTACCTCGAGTGCTCGGCCAAGACCAACGAGGGCGTCCGTGAGGTTTTCGAGAATGCGACACGGGCAGCGCTGCTCAAGAAGTCCAAGCCCAAAAGGGGACTTTGCAAGAGCTCGGTCTCTTAAACGGGAAGAGCTTCCAGCCGCTGAGGGAGTCCTGCCTTGTTGAGCTTCCAGGGCCTCGATAACACCAAACCACCACTTGTAATCCAGCTACGAAATCGACTTCACAGACCAAAGATATTTCCCTCGTCTCATCTCCCAGTGTTGTCGACTTGAGCTGCCCAGGGAGAAGTGATGCTACGGGAGGACGGAGAAAGGCCTATGGGGAGAGAAGGGAAGGGGACTGTAACGGAAACCGGGGAACTATTTTGCCACACAATACAGAGCGGCGAATGCGAAACCATTCCAGAGAAGGGGGACCCGCGTTTGCATTAGTCTTTTTCCGGTCGGGATTTGATCGCTATCGTCTGTTCTCTTTATTTCTCTATTTAGTCGTTGCACGCCAGTGCGATCCGGGGGCCTTCTTCATATTACACTAAATCCATCTCTTTTCCCTCCAACCTCGTGATGCACACCCGCGACAAGTATGAGCTTGCGCTCACGGCATGAAGTGAAAGCCAAGTCTCTTGCTCATTGTATGCAGCAATGGCGCAGGGCGGACAGGAGGACCAATTGCGATGTCAACATGTCACATTGAGAGCGGCCAATGGTCACGAAGACGCTGAGATCTGATCAACTTTACGAAAGACTAGAATGTCTCGCCCAGTTAAACATCAAACTCGGATGCGTGCCACGATTCTGCAAGCCAAGAGTAGGTAAACAGCCCAAAGCCCCTTAGAAACCAACGAGTCCCATCGTTCTCCGTCAAGGAAGCGCAGTGTGTCTCGATCAGCGGGGGTAAAAGCATCTACTGCGGGCAGGACTAGACACATTTCTTGTTAGTCTTTTCTCCACTGAGGCATCCCATGCGTGTAGGCGGAGGATTGAATGCGCAAGGCAGTAAGATGGTGGATGGAAAGGGTAGGCAGGTCAGGTCGGGTCAGATCAGTCATACCGCGCCGCAGGATCCGCACGACTTGGTGCTGCCGTCGCTGGAGGCTCCGCACTTGGGGCAGGATGATCCGTGCATGGTGATGGTTGATGTTGGTGTTGTTTTGGTGTTTACTGAGTGTTGTTGCTGGGTGAGGAGAGATGAGTTGCGAGGAAGGAAAGGAGGGGTAGGAAGAGGGGGGAGGGAAGCGGGCGAGGTATATAAGTACCTGTGTCCCGGAATAGGTATGGGATGGAAGAGGAGAGCACTTCACATTCGACAGCGCGGGTTAACCCACACTTTGGAGGGGAGAGGAAGAGGGGGTGGGTGGGTGGGTTGTGGTGTGTGCTGTGTGGTGTCGTTTGAGTTCGACGGGCGGGAAGCGGGGTTGACTTGAGTGAGTGCCTACGCCAGAGCGGACAGACGAAACGGAGGGGAGGTATTGGATGATGGTTTGCTCACACAACAGATGAATCCCGCGTTCGTTTCGCCGTCGCATCCGCTAGTTTGGTGGTGGTAACCACCATCCATCCGTCTTGTCGAGGTCGGCGCTCATGTGGTGAGGTGGGTGAAGATCTAGTATACGTAGGGACCTATCTGGCACCCGCCCCGACCAACGAGCTAGCCCAAGAAGCTGGCTACTACCACGTAACGACAATGTAGCAGCGCCCTGCGCCCCGGCCGCAGGACCTCCACTACCCGCCATCCGGGATTTCTGAGTTTCTCTCACTTGGGCCACTTGGGGCTCCGCGAGGAAGGATAAGATCCTTGGGAGCATGCCGCAACTTGCGTGCCATCAGAGCGACATCCCGCTTCACAGCCCCCAAAGCGAGGTCAGGCGGCGGCTGGAGGGTAGCCTGTCTTGCAACTAAACCAGACAACGGACCTCTAGCGGCAGTTCAAGCGAGGCAGGTGCCCGCCCATCGTCCCTACATGCATCAGTCTGGCTCACGCAACCCTAGACTCCACCGCAGGTAGATAAGCGTCCTTCTCCTGGACGACAAGACCCAACCAAGCTTTGAACATTACCAACTGAGCCCATAACCGCGTAACCGCAGATAATAAACAGCCGCCGGAGATTTCAGGTTCCTACCGGCTGCAGCAAACGAGCAGGTGACAACCCCATGTGACCAAGCTACCCGAATGCCGAACCAGTTAGAAACTCACCAGAGAGACGACGATAGAGACGGAATCAAGAGCGAAGCAAGACAACAGGGGCGAAGACAAAACAAATCTGCCAATGATCTAGTGTAAACCAGCCAGCGGCCCAAACTCCGGCTCCCCTTTTGCAGACCGCCCCCTTTTTCTATGATGCATTGAGCGTAAACAAAACAAATAGCTGTATGCCGATTTTCCCGTTCGCGGGGCCAGACCCTGTGGGCCAGCTGTGGTATTACCAGTTGTTATACTTAAAAATTACATGCACACTGCTGTGCTTCCCTCGCCTATGAACATGGGGTGTTAGGAAACTGACAGCAGATGAGAAGGATGTTTGGAAACTTACCACTAATAATCTTTACAATAGCCTGGAACATGCTGGTGATCATAACAGCACAGCCGAAGGCCGCGACACCCCAGGCAGCATACGTCTTCCATGACCGCGTCGTGAGCTTGATGTAGCACAGCGGCGGCAGAATGTATGCCATGGCAGATGCGCTTGTAGCGCCCACCAACTCGAATACGTTGCCCAGGTCGCACGTGAGCAGGCTCAGCGTCATGGCGCTCACCACGAGACTGGTGGTGAAAATGAGGTGGAGGTTCATGTTGAAAGGCGCATTGGGGAAGTAGTAGTTCAGCATAACCTCTCGACACACAAATGCCTCGAGTGGCAATGTCGTCAACATGTTGAGCCCAAAGCACAGCCGCGCCACATTGACCATGGTGTTATCTGATGGGAGGTTGTTGAGCACGTTGCCCATCGTTTTGTCGCCAAATGTCAGGAAACCGGCCAGGGCAACAAGGAGACACGCGACCATTGAGATGCCCGTCGAATAGTGCGTCACCTTGGAGAACCGGTCGATGGTGGGCTTCTCGAGGGAGCCGTAGATGAGGAGCGAGTTGTGGTGGCACACGAAGGCTGAATGAGTACGTCAGCGGTTGTAGCCTTGGAAAACAGGGGTAGCAAGCAGCCATACCAAAGGAGATGACGCCGATGGCCTGGAAGATGCCATCGTTGATAACCAAGAGGTTGAAGGTGTTGATCGAGCCTCTGGACTCCTTGGGTGCCAGTGCGCCCTCAAAGACGACCGTGAGGACAATGATCCCCATACTGATGAGCGCCAGCGTGCTCGCCTTGGCCAGCTAAGATACCACACCATTAGCCCCTGTTCTGAAGCACCAGCATTGAACCGAGCTTCTTCTTACCTTGGCAATGTCCCTATACAACGCCAACGGGTAGCTCACCCCCAGCGTGAACACGGCAATCACCACCCTCCTATCGGCGAGCAGCCCCATGACCGGCTTCTCCCTCAGCCCCGGCCACACCGCCATCAACACATGGGGTATCGAGTCTCCCACAATAACTCCAAACGCCACCATCCCCCCAAACGCAAACGCCCACTGCGCAACCGATATCGCAATCAACCCCTTCTTCCCAAAGCACTTCTCCACGGTCCCCTGAAAGCTGCTCGCCCCGCTCAACTTGCTATTCACCACAATCAAGCAAATCGTCCAGTCCACCACCACTGTCAACACCACCAACAGCACCACCCCCGCCAGCAGCCCCGCCTGCTTGAACGCATACGGCTGCCCAATGATCCCCGCCCCAATGATACTATTCGCCATATTCATAAACGCCATCCGCAACCCGCTCTTCGGCCTCGCCCTCTCGGCCTCGGCCCACGCCCCAACATCCTCCACGCCCCCCTCCATCCACGGCCCATTCGCCACCGTCACCGACGGCGCCTCGATCCCCGTCAGCAGCGGCACATGCCCCCCTCTATCCCTCCCCCTCCCCCTCGCCGCGGCCGCCCCGGGATTCAGCGGATCGTCATCGTCAATATCAAAGCTCTCCCTCGCATGGTGATGATAATCACCCCCTCCCCCTCCACTCTCCTCATCCACAATCGTCGGCGTCAAATCAAACCGCACCCGATTCGGCGTGCGCGGCGTCCTCACCGGCGTCTCCTCCCCATTCTCCGATATCCGCGGCGACGGCACACGCAGCGGCGACCGCAACGGCGATCTCCTGGCAGCCGCAGGTGCCGTCGCCGTACCGACGCCAGAATGTACAATCACCCCTGAATCATCATCTGCGCCTGGCGCGAGCAGCCCGACGCCTTCTTCGTGGTGCGTTGGATCCCCTGCAGCGGGATCATGCGGTCTCGCCCTGGCCATGGCGGGCGGCTTCCGTGTGGGGATTTTTATTATTGTATTTGTTTGAGATTCATCTTCGTCGGGCTTCGAACTCTTGGAGCGTTCTTTGACGTGGGGGGGGGGGGGGGGGTTCGTCGTCGTGGCAGTCGCAATTCGAAGGTCGGCGGTGGAGGGGACGGTCAAGGGGTATAGACGCGGAAACGGCAAAGTAAGCTCAATTGCCCGGGGGCAGGTAAAAGCTTGCGCACGAGCGGTGGAATGGGGAGGTTCTGCCGTTTGCAGGTGGCTCGGAATTGTTGAAGGAGTGATCTGTAATCTTGGTGTACTTGGAAATCTTGCCCTTTGCGCACCTCTCTGGCGAAGTGGTTCCATTGGCCGCGTCTCAACCGACCCCTGCAAACGCCTCACATGACATGGAGGTCCCAATGCCGCGAATAGCCCCTGCATTAAGACAACCAACCAGAAAGTCATCTCATTCCACTGGCGTTGGGATCTGGTGAAAACAAAGAACACCCCAAAATCGCTCACAAATGCCACCTGTACGAAACCTCAACATGTCCCAATCCGGGATTCGATTGCACCCTACCGTGCCTACACTTCTTCGCTATTGACTCAGACAACCTCCTTCCAATCAGTCCATTCCCTCCACATGCCTTGATGTCGTCCATCCCGTCCTCTCAAATACTATATTACAACATGTCTCCGTTTCACAAAGAATCGTCCCTCCAGTTCCTCCTCTCCCTCTTCTCCTTAAGCCTACTCCATCTGAACTCCCTGGCTTGCATAGCGCTTGCTCCCTCACTCACTCCCAGGGTATCCGTGAGTCTTTCCAGCCCAAATAGCCGCTGGCGTTCCAGATGCAAATGCGAATAATGATACAACTAAAAAAAATTACGAGAAATGTGTCGCCAGTCAGACAGATAGATGCACACTCGCGGCATGTATTAGGTAGATATAAGTGAGTGTGTATCCGTCTCCAGGCCTATCGCCAGAAACCCGCGGCCGAATTTTAGTAAATCCCTCCTCTTGATCATGCCTCCTCCGTTCGTTCAGTTCCCATCCTTATTGCGATCAAGCAACCATGGCGAGAACTGCAACCACGCACAAGACAGACACGTAACCGCTGCTGTCCAACTGGTCCGCGGGAGAGACCTGTGTTGGGCTGGAAGACGAGCCCGTACCGCCGTTGTTATTAGCGCCGTCGGATGACTGGCCAGCCGGGGGCGCAGACTCAGAACCGCCGGGCGATGTCACAGGTCCCGTGGTCGGCAAGTGCCCACCAAGCCCCTCCGTCACTGAAGGGGCTGTGGTGATGACCGTCGTCTTGGGCACATCAGGGAGTGCCGCCTTTGACGCAAAACCGATCCGTTTCTCGGCGCCGTCAAAAACGGTGTAAACGTTCTTGAGGAACAGGTCACCCCATAGCCAGTGGCTTTTGACCACCTCGTAGCCGTAAATGTTGCTCTGGCAGACGCCGTCCCGCTTCGATATCCAGTCCTTGGGGGAGATGGTATAGGTAACGCCGGAGAATTTAATCGTGAGGGGCGTGTCGGTGCTACACGGTACGGTGTAGTAGATATTGTCCGTGGTCGCAGCTCCGGGAATAACCTTGTGAATGGCCGCCACATCAGACTCGGGCCCGAATGCGAACGAGGTGCCCGTGTCGATGTACGCAAGCCGGCCACTAATGCCGGATGACTTGCCATTGTGGCCCAAGTCGTCGATGGGGATAGCCCAGTCGCCATTGGCCTTGGACGAGACGGGCGTGTACGAGATTTCGCCAACATGCTTCGACGGGTCGGCGCCTCCAAACGTGATCTGGCCGTTGTTAATCCCATCCGAAGCCCGCCCGAGGTTGACACTAAAAATCCTCGAGTCAAGCATCTTCTTCTCCATCAGAGAACTCATAAAGTTGTCCGTGGCACCAATGCCCATCGAGAGACCCAAGATGCCGTCAAAGGGAAAGTGGGTAAAGTCGTAAGATGTCTCGTTGGCCAGACCAAACTTCATGTCCATCTCCATGCCTGCCACCGAGACCGAGTCGTGAGCCAGATGGCCAGTAACCTTTCCGGTTCCGTACTGGATGGTGAAGCCCTTCTCCTCCACCTTCAGCGTCTTCGAATCATCGGGCCCAAATGTGTTGTGCATCCCGCAAGCATCCGACTTGCACGTCGAACCCATCACCCACGTTGTTCCGGCACCCGAGTCCACGAGCATGTACATGGGTTTACCCGCAGACCCAAACTTGGCCTCGACGAAGTACGAATAATCGGCCACGTCTTGGTGTATCCCGGCGCTTTTCGACGCCGTCGGCTCGAGAGGCTTGATGACGGTATACTTGTTCGCTCTCCCGATCAGAGAAGGACCGGTGGCCGACCCTCGCAGGGCCTCCAACTGTGCGTACTTGCGGGAGAGTCGACCGGCATTGCGAGCGGCTCGTGCGGCTCTCTTGTCGAGGTCTTCGTCGGCCTGGAGCGCGAGCGTCAGCAACAATGGCCAAAGTTCCGAGACAAGGAAAACCAACCTCAGGTCCCCGATGCAGCAGATCCAACGTGACACCCTTCGCTGACCCTGGCAGTTCCTCTCTCCTGTTGTTGCCCGAGCATGACCTGTCGGCCTCACAGGCGATCCAGGGAAAGAAGGCGTGTATCGAGGCCACCCATAGCGTCAGCTGCAGCAGCAGAGCAGCGCGCAGCATATTGACGACCAACCGACACCGGGAAGTCAAAAGCCGCACCTCTCCCAGCCTCACACCACAACGACCTGTGGGACGGGAGCAGCAGCAGGTCGGGATGGCAGCCCGCGTGCGGAGGTGTCCCAGGTAAAAGAGGGAAATGGGACCGGGCCGGGAATGGCAAGGATGCGGGCACGCTCGGGGCGCGAAACGAACTCCAAGCGACCGGCCGACTGGCACCAAACCTGTCTCCTCTCCAACAACTACCTAGCTCCAGGGGCGACGGCCGAGTCCCACCAGCATGAGGGCCCGCGGGGACTCCACTCGACGATTCCCTTACGGCACCACGCAGTCAGTGAGCAGTCCACCCGAGTCCCACTGTCGAGAGGACCGGAATCAGCTTCGAAAGCCGACAATTGATCGACTAAAGAGTGCCGGACTCTTGCTGGAAGCCGAGCGAATGCGTGATATTAGAGGGGGATATTAAGGATTAGATCGGCAGCACCTGCGCGGAGATGCTTGCCATGGGTTGCTTGTTGCAGAAAGACGGTTGCTGCGCGTGATGCCAACGGCCCTAGATCCGATCCGGATACGTTAGGAAAAGAGACCCTGGGAACGAAAACCGAAATTGCGGGTAGTAAGTATTATTATACACAGGTTGGAATGCTGTGTGTTGCGTGCGATTTGGAACAGCGGCTGGCGGATGAGTGTGACGTCGTCGATGAGCCGGATATGCAAGCAACGAAAATGGCAGGCGTCACGACGTTAAAAGCCACCGAAGAGAGAGGGGCGAGACGAGACGAGAGCGAGGCCGTGGATACAAAGCCAGGCAGTGCAGCAAAAAAAGAACAAAAGAAGCCACTCCCTCAACCCAACAGCAGGGAAGTCAGGAGGATCCCTCAACTATATGACGGGAGGAAAAGTTGAGGTGTTGATGCTCGGCGGAGAAAGACACCTCAGGGCCGAGACCAAAAGGCCGCGGCAACCTGTGCGGGCAAAAGTGACAACTGCTGCAAGACACACCGTCGACGGACGGGATCTCCATGCAGCACCACGCCTCCTCTCTCCCGGGCGCAAACTACAGACCGGGGGTTTTTGATGGAGGGTGGTGGCTGGCTACTTGTTGCCCTGCTGGAAGGATGTCAACGGTGAAAGATCCATTTCCTGCCTGAACGGGCTAGTCACGATCACACGGTGCTATCGGGCTTGCCAATTTGACAATCAGGGAGCCGCCAGGTTCACAAACACCTCCCCATCGATTGAATTCATGGCTCGCCCTGCAAGTGATTCTCGCCGTGAGATCCGACTCCCCTTTTCCACCCTCCAGAGCAGCCAAAGTCGACCCAAAGTCGTAACCGCCTCCGCGACCTGGGGAAGGACCCAATTGACGCAATTCCAGGTTGCCAGCGGCAGAGTCGACCAACAAGAGCGGGCGATACGAGTCCCGGAGACATGTTCATCGAGCTGCTAGCTCGGACCCCTGTCCCTGTCTGGCCCCGCACAATCCTCCACGATTGGATATCGAGCTCAAACAAGCCTCCCAATCTCCCGCTCCTTGCTATGGGGTCTGGTCACGGGCTGAACGCCGAGCCGGTGTGCATTGGCAGCCTCAAATGGGAAAGGCTCAGATCGGTAGCAAAGGGAAAGTCGACCTGATCCCATCAGCCAGCCTCCAGGTGAGCGCCGACGGGGCATCATCATCGTCTCTTGTCCAGCCAGCCCGAGTCGAAACCCGCATGGCTGGAACTTATTTTGGGTTCATTGTAAAGACGGAATAAAATAACGAGCGCGGCAGGAAACTCGTGAAGCCCAGCCGGTGACGGTACTCGGCCGCTTCCAAGTTCCAAACGCCCCACACCATCGTCGCCAAACGGGATTTGCATCGTTTCGATTCGATCGACGCGAGAAAACCCGGGAACAAAAAGAAAAGGACAACTTGTAAACACGTGTTGTTGTGTCTTGCTCTGAAACCCTCCCTCGCTTTTCGTCGTTCTTTACAACAACAAAAAAGGTCTTCAGCTCCGTCTTCAAGCCATCCCCGAGTCAAAGGCGGCGGCTGAGACAGAACAACGCCGAGAAGGAGGCAGAGTAAAAAAAAAACCTGGATAATATTTCAATGTGGCACAACCCAACCGGGAAAGACCACGCAGCAAACCGGTCCACCGCATTGAACAAACTTTGCGCCACGACCACAGAACAGTATCTCCCTACCTTTCTCCTTTTCCTTTAACTCACAGTTCTAGATCTCCCTCTTCTGCATATCCCTCGTAAAATCCCACAATCCAACGCTGGTTCGCAATCACGGATCCCTCTCGGCTGAACTACGTTGCGTCACTACCCGGATTTTATCAGAAATGCAGGACCTCGCCTAACGAGGTTACCATTCTGATGATGATCTCTGGCCCTCCGTGGGAGAAGTAAGGCGCCTGGAAGCACTGCGCAGCGCTAAAAGGTGCGGCTTAGTTCTCCAATCCGGGGAGGCGCCTGTGCGGCGTCTGGATGCCGGTTATTTGGGATGGACCCCTTATATCTAGGTATATAGATAGATGGTGTGTACGTGCGGTAGGGTTAAGGAGGGACGGTTGATTCTCTCCGCGTGGCGAACTCTCCTCAGGAGAATGTGAGCTCTTGTGCATCCGTGAGATGGCTTGCTGAGGAGACAATGTGAGAGCTGTGGAGAGCATGGATGGAGTCCGTTCAGCTTTCTTGATGTGGAGATTGAGGGCTCTGCTTGGGACGAGAGTCAGACAGATCACCGCACCCCTCCAGGACATTCCAGCACACAGGCTTGCAAATGCAACCTTGAGAGGTTCAGGCTGGCATCTCTTGTGACTGCACACACCCCTATCCCATCGTAAAAGGGGAAAGGGGGGGCATCAGGTCGCCAATCGGAGATGTTCACCAGCGTCACACCCTCGGATCCGCATATTGACGTTTAACCGTGGTATTTCAGGATCCAGGCCCAGATGATATCTCCGAATAGGCCCCTCCTCCACCTCAACATGAAACTCTTGCCATCATCGCATCCATCTGTTGCTTGTTTGCCAGTGTGGCTGCCCGTGTGGTTGCGTTGTGAGGTGTCTCGGAGACATGACCCTCGTGCATCTGTGTCACCGTCGATACATGGCGAACGGCAGCCATGGCGCCGGGTTCTGTGTCACCGGCCCGTCTTTTGTTTCCCTTGCAAGACTTGCAGATAAGCAAACCCTTCAGGGTTGGATTTGTGCTACGCCGGGCTCGGTTGGCGTGGGCTTGGTTCGGTGTGTCTCGCACCACCCGAGCGCTGACCGAAGCACACCGTGGTCGGTGGAGGACTTTGAGCTCTCGATGAAGCTCCGGGAAAATGTGAGAAACTTGGAATAGTCTTCTTCTCCGGTGAGGGCAGATGCAGCCAAGGTCCGGAGGAAGACCCAGACTGACTCGTTGGTGAGACGAAGGGACTGGACGAGAGCAAGTACACCTTCCAAAGCTTTGTGAGTGCTCTCCGGATCGGAGGGTGCCATGTTGCTGAGAAAGAAGTAGAGAAACGACCATCCAGATGTGTCAGTGTGATGCTGGGCACACCACTTCATGACGGCCATGAGGCCATCTTCGTCAGGGGCCAACGAACCCGTCCTGAGCAGAAAGCGGGCATGGTTCCAGGTATAGTAGTTCCTTGGGTGGCGTTCCCCGGCAACAAATACAATCCTCTTCAGATCTGGAAGACCGAGAATAGGGATGCCCACCGAGGAGAACTCACGAAGCAACCACTGAAGGTGAGCCCAGAGCGTGGGTGACTTGGTGTGTCGATGAAGCCTGCTCGTTAGGAGGCTATCGAGAAAGTGTTTCTCTGCCTCCAGAGTCGAACGTAACGCCGGAGAATTCCCTCTTGATATCCTGCCTCGCAGCACTCGCTTGCGTGTGTTTGCGGCCGTGAGATGCTCTGGGTCCATCAACAACATCACTGCCGTGGCAGCCAGTATCTCGTCATCCTTTCGCGGTGATGTGCCATCAAGCTGCCCCGTGAGAATCTTCCTGCCGACAAGAAAGGCCTGTACAAGTCCGAGCTTGGAAACCGCAGCCGCGCATCCATCCCTCAGCACATAACAGTCGTCTGGAAAGGGATGAGATCTCCCCAGGATCTCGAGCTCAAGAAGGTCCCCGTCCAGGTTTGGGACAAATAGTTCCGATATTGAACGGTAGGCCGCAGTTGGGTCTCCTGATTTGAGGGATGCAGCCAGTTCCCCTTCTAAAGCCCGTGACATCTTGACGTTGTGGAGTGAACTTCGATAAAGTTCGCTGCCCTTGCTGTTGATTTGTGGATCTCTCCCTGAAGACGGTAATGTCCAGTGCTTTGTCGTGAGAGGTGTTCGAAACTGACGAGTGGCGCGGTGACTTTGAACTTTAGTCCAAACATCTTAAATGCCTTTTTTTCTAGGAAGGGGCGAAGTTATTCACAGCTCTTGAGCCCCCTGTACCTAGCTTCCAGTTGGAGAAGGCGAGCTTCCAGCGGGAATAGTGGGGGCGGGGGCCGCGGACCAATAACTCTTTTGTCGTTTGTCTTCCACGTCACACCCATTCCCAGCCGCGAGCGCTTGCATCCCACGATTACATCAGACCTTGCAAACAACATCAACGGCTAAGATGACCTCTCTACTGGTGACCATTTTCGTGGTCGAGCTGTTCGTCCAGCTCATCAACACTATCGGCGCTGGAACAATCAACGGCCTGGTAAGTCCCATGACCGAAATTTCTCCCCCGGCGTTGGGAAGTGGCCTAACGCAGAATCAGCTGTGGCGCTTTGTCACGAGCCTCCCAATCCCAGTGTCAAAACAATATGCCGAACAGCGACAGAAGCAGAAGGAATACCTCGCAGTGCGACGCGACCTAAACGCGACAAGCAGCCAGGACCAGTTTGCGAAATGGGCGAAGCTGCGGCGTCAGCATGACAAGCTGTTGGAGGACCTTGAGAAGAAGAGTGCGGACACATCCCATGCGATACTATTCTGAATACGTGGCAGGCTGACCATTTATCTCTGCAGAGGCTGGCCTCGATAGCTCCAGAGCGAGCTTCGACCGATATCTCACAGGCGTGCGACTGGTCTTGACGCGGGGTGTGCAGTGGTTTCTCCCGTTTTGGTACAGCAAGGAGCCCATGTTCTGGCTCCCTTACGGCCTGCCGTACTACATCGAGTGGTTCGCTTCGTTCCCAAAAGCTCCCATGGGCAGCGTGAGCATTGTGGTGTGGCAATGGGCATGCTATGGAATCCTCAAGCTTGTGATCGATACGATCGCCGCCATTATCGGGCTAATTGTGGCGTCCCGACAGAAGCAGCCGATGCCGGTGCGCAGCGGAGAAAAGACTGCTGCTGGAACAGCATCTTCTACTGGCAAGAAAGACTTGTAGATGACAAAATTAGGGATGTCTCTCAGCAATTTGACACAGAATTCTTCATGGCCGAAGCTGGAACTCTGTAACACTACGTGAGATGACTCTTGGCAGAGTACTTGGGATCGCTCTAGGCTGCTTATTGACTATGACGACCATGAAGTCCCGCTAGGGGGTCGCCAAAGCTTCGAAAGTGCCAAATGTCGTGGTTCAAGTTTCGGTTGTCGCGATGGCATTCACGTGGACGAAGGAGAGGGAGTGTAAATGATTGTATTCTTGTCGACTGGCTGAGTATGGAAGGATGCATTACTGCTGCGCGCTGTCGTTTGTTGCAGCGAAGGATCATTCTTGAGAAGAAATTCAAGCCGAGAGGCAGCTATTTATGCACCAGAAATTCTTGATGAGGCTGAAAGTGGGGCGCGCCACAGACCTTCTTGGCAGAATCTGCCGCCCAGGGTTAGTGTTCCGCTTTTAGACCAGGGTTCGTTGGTGGGGCCAAGTTTAGGTGTCCCTTGATCC
Organism: Podospora aff. communis PSN243; assembly: GCA_033296975.1. NCBI lineage: Eukaryota > Fungi > Ascomycota > Sordariomycetes > Sordariales > Podosporaceae > Podospora > Podospora aff. communis PSN243. The sequence continues at coordinate 573,884 of MU865915.1, read as the reverse complement.
TTCCATCTCGCGAGATGTAAACCGTCAAGGTGGCATTTGTCGACTCCCAACAAAGACATCTTCATGACAACTATTCCCTGAAAAAGTTGACAGGGTAGCCTTGTAAGGGGCCCCGAAGTTTGCGACCATGGCGGTACCCTGGGGGAGGTAAGAAGCTACTGTTTTCCGGGACAATTCCCAAACCAGCCCCTTCACCACTTCCCGCGACGGCTAACACCGTGACAAGCATCAAGTCGCTTTTACTATTCTTTGGCCCGGCCTTACTCCCCAAAGCCATCAGCTACTACCGCAACGCGCGCAACGGTCCCAGAGCCCACGGTCTGAAAGTCCGACCCGTACCGCCCAAAGTTTCGCGCGCGCTCGTCCTTCTCTTCGTCGTCGCATGCGTTTTCCTCGTCCGCACCCTACCCATACTCGCCCCCGAGAACGTCTTCACCCTGACTCAATCCCGCCTGCAAATCCCCGTCGACGTCCTCTTCACCCGCCTCGCGGCCCTTCGCCCTAACGGCGCCCTAACCACTACCGATGCCGCCCTCCGCGCCCGCTTCGTCAACCTCGAAAGCCGCCTCCTCTACCTGCAGTTCGGCCCTGAGGTCCTCGCCGGCTGCCCTTTTTGCTCCGCCGACGAGCCCACATCCTATCTATACTACGCGCTCCCGTCACTCGCCATACCGCACCTCGTCAACCTCATCATCATCACCATTGTAACCTCACACATCTTCACCGGCCGCGAGGGCGCTGGGTGGCGCACGATCGCCACGATCGCCGCTGTCTCCCTGGCCACCTTCGATCTTTACTTCGTCAGTGCGTACAACTACCAAGCCAACAGCCGCGCTTTGCGCCTCAACGAGCTGGATTTCTTCTTCTGGACGGCTCGTCTCTACCGCGCCATCGGCCTAGCTGCGCTTGACGGTCTGCTCGGGTGGCTTATGTACCTGAGCTCCACAAACCGTGCGTTCGCCAGCCCCCCGACGGCTGCGGAGCGGGTGGAGCTTGCGGTGCGAGCGCTGGGTGGCATCAAGGGGAAGCTCAACGCCGCCGGCGTGGTCAAGAACACGGTGATTCGTGACGAGGAGCTGCGGACGCGGGGCACGGCGTATTGGAGTCACGAGGTGCGGTTGATGAGGGACGTCATGGAGGATAGGGAGGTAATTGAGGGAGTTAATGATGCGTTGGAGAATCGGATTGATATCCAGACGATTACCAAGGACGCCGAGATGTATGCGCAGAATGTGTTGCAGCCGGGGCTCGCGACTTAGACCGTTTGCCAGGTTATTGGAGCATCATTGTACAACATGTTTTACGCCTGCTTATCTAGAGCGAGATTTTCCCCTGAAATAACTTACAAACCAGGAGTGACGCACGCTCTGTTGAACAACTTAGATCCTGAGGGGGGGGGGGGGCCGGGGCCCCGCGGGGCGCGCGCGCGCGGCGCGCCGGCTGCCCGGGCGCGGGCCCGGGCGCGCCGGGGCCGCACCGCCCCGCGA